>CAJRSG010009408.1:74898-91966 GCA_907169655.1 Acomys percivali
TGCACAGGCCCACTCCCTGATGCACAGGCCCACTCCCTGATGCACAGAAGCAGCCAGCAGCATTGATAGCTGCAGAAGAGTCAAAACCATGCGCGCGTGCCACACACACACACACACACACACACACACACACACACACACAAACCACCTGCTGCTGCCTGCTGCCGTCCATCCAAGAGGGATACAAGCTGGCCCCGGGTCAGCGCTGGACGGACATCTCCTCGCTTCCCCATGGCTTAACACTGGTAGAGCAAGGGACCCTGGCCAGCTGCTTGATGACAGTAAAATCACTCAGTTTTTCCAGTTGGATAAGCAGCATATCGTCCTTTCTCATGAAGCTTTCCCTAGCAAATTTAAAATGCAATAACAGGCAAATTTCATATACCCATGTGTGTTGTGTCTTTATAGTGTCCTCGGTAAAGTGCCTTTTTCTACTCTAGTGTTCAGGGTTAATTCTTTTCCTTTTTCTTTTTTATTTCTTTATTGAGACAAGGTTTCTCTGTGTAGCCTTGCCTGTCCTGGAACTCACTGTCGACTAGGCTAGCCTCAAACTCACAGAGATCCGTCTGCCTCTGCCTTCCAAGTGGCCGCCCCCACCACCCAAGTCAGAGCTAGTTTCCTTCTGAGCTAAGCGTGATCACCTGGCCGAGCTTCAGTTTATCTGGAAAGAGGAAAATCTTAAGCACGTTAAGAAGTCCTTGGGAATTCTTTTAAATGAGCCGTTTTCTTTTTAATTATTTGTACGGGGCGGGGGCGGGTAACTGTGCAAGCGAATAAGGTGCCCACGGAGCCAGCGCTTGGAAACAAACACAAAGTCCTCAGCAAAAGCTCCCGGTGAGTCGCGAGCTAGCAGTGCCACCTGGTGGCTTGGAGGGGGAAACGCCGGGCTAGAGGAAAGGAACACAGAAGAGTCAGAGGGCCCCTATCTATCCCTGGAAGAGACAGCCGGGAGGAATATTTAGTCTTGTCTATGGGTGTCACGGATAGAAAAATGTGGCCTGTCCGTTCTGCCCGGACAGGGATGCATCTGTTGAACGCTGTACGTAAAGCGCCGAGGAAGGTCTGGAATCCAGGCTTAAGTGGACATGGGTCTCCCCACAGCTGTATCAAGGATGGGTCCTGCCCCTCTTGGGTACCTGTGTAGTTGGGAGGATTGCCACAAGTGGGAGGCCAGTCTGGTCCACAAAGTAAGTTAAAGGCCAGCCAGGATACACAAGGAGACCCTTTCTTTAAAAGAAAGAAAGAAAGAGAAGAAAAGAAAATTGCTTTGAGAACCAAAATCATTCTGTGGTTCTGTAGCCCGAGCCCTAAAGCAAGAGGATGGTGCTTTCCTGGCTGCACAGTGCAGGGGGGGGGGGGCGCTAAACCTTCAGATCAAGAGAAAGGGAATCCTGCTGTACAGTTTATATAGAAAAAGCTGCCAGGCGCGGTGGTGCACACCTTTAATCCCAGCACTCGGGAGGCAGAGGCAGGCGGATCGCTGTGAGTTCAAGGCCACCTGGCCTACAAAGTGAATCCAGGACAGCCAAGGCTACACAGAGAGACCCTGTCTTGAAAAGCCAAAAAGAGGGAGGAGGGAGAGGAGGGTGGAGATGGCTAAGAGGGTAAAGGCACCTAACTCCAACCCTGACAACCTAAGTTTAGTTGGTGGAAGAAGAGGGCCAATTTCTGCAATCTGACCTCTGTGGAGGAACGCTAAGTAAATGTATCAACCGTCAATAAAGCGCTGTTTAGCCAATCAGCTGGGCAGAAGGACAAGAAGTGGAAGGCGGGACTTCCTGGAAGAGAAGAGAAAAGTTTAATGGTTGGAGAGGGAGGGTTTTTTGACAGTTGGAGGAGGACGGTGGGAACTGGACACGGACCCGCCCAGAGGTCGTAGTGGCAAGTGTTTGGAATATATGTATGTTACAAGGTTTAGAGTAGTTTGTTTAGTTTACGAGTAGATTAGAATCAGTTCAGACTCTGCTCTGCGAAGTGCTGGCAGCTTTAAAGTACATTTCAGTGTCCCTGTGTCAGTTGTTTGCTTTGTAGGCCAAACGGATACAAAATACTGTAACAGACCTCTGACTTCCATATGTGTGTGTGGTACCCATCCACGCACACGTAAATGTATGCATACACGTGTAAACGTAATGTAACCTTTCATTTGCTTTGGTGGTGATGGGAGTTGGACTGCGCCTCAAGCTTGCTAGGCTCAGACCCCAGCCTTGTATTTTGAGGCAAAGTCTCTTAGAATAGCCCAGGCAGCTTTGAACCTAAGCTCCTCCTGCCTCAGCCTCCCAGGTAGCCCGGCTTGCCTTCTTTTCTTTTGTGAATATCCAAAATAGTAATTGACATCCGTGTCCTGGTTAGGATTCTGTTACTATGTTAAACATAATAACCAAAAGCATCTTGGGAGAAAGGGCCTTATTTCCGCTTACCCGTCATGAAGGGACTCGGGAAAGGGAGCTCAAGGCAGGAACCCGGGGGCAAGGACTGAAACAGAGCCATGGAACACACTGCTTACTGACCTGCTTTCCAAGGCTTCTCAGCTGGCTTTTTTATATGATCCCCGACCATTACCCAGGGGTGGCCACACCCACGGTGGGCTGGGCCCTCCCAGGTGAACATTAATCAAGAAAATGACCTGGAAGACTCTCCTACAGGCCACTTAAGGTTCCTTTTTCCCAAATGACTCTAGTTTTTGTCAAGCGGATCAAAACTAACCAGCACAGGTCCCTCCTGGTGGCCCAGGACTATAATACTTGGGAGGTGGAGGCAGGAGGATCAGGAGTTCAAGACCAAAAAATAAAATTAAATAAAATTTAAAATTAAAAATAAAAATTAAAAAAAAAAAAAAGGGAGTTCAAGATCATCCCCAGCTCTGTAGCAAGTTGGAGGCTGACTTGCCACCTGAGATGGTGGCACACGCTTTATAATCTCAGCACTCAGGAGGCAGAGGCAGGTGAATTAGAAGCCATAATGATTAACATAGTTCCAGTACAGGCAGGAGAAAATAGTGAGACCCCATCTGAAGAAAAAAAAAAAGTGGGCTCCTTAACACCTAATAAAAAGGCCTCTAGAGTTCTCTTGAGTGTCATCCACGGACTTAGTCGCCGAGTTTTACAGCTGTCAGAATCTAGGTATGAAACATTCACAAGTGCTTCAAATTGCTAAACAAATGAAGACCACAGAAGTCGTTGGCGTAAAGAAAAGTATGCCTTGGGAGAAATGAAATGTAATCACAGGCTACTTCCCGGCCCGGGTGAGGACTGCCTTAAATAAATGTACCAGAGTAAACACGCAATATTGACTTCGTTAGGAACAGAGATAAGGCCGACTTGGGGACTGCCGGGACGGCCGGGAGTGAGGCCTGAGGGGTTCTCCGCCAGGCCTGGCAGGATTTAGTTTCTGGGGGAATCCTATGGGAGGCTTGAGTTGCTCAGTCTCCTCTGTCTGGTAAGTCAGACTAGAAACACTGAGCCAAAACCAGGCAGCAAAGGTGAAGGAAGGAAGGGAGGGAGGAAGGAAGGCTGGCTCTCACTTCAGGGTACAGTTCGCCACGATGGAAACGTCATGGTGACTATAAGGCGGCTGGTCGCATTGTGTCCCCAGTTAGGGGAGATGGGTGCTAGCATTTGCCCCATTTACCTGTTTTCGTTCAGCCCGTGTGGAAATGCCTCTTACACTCAGCCGTGTTTCTCCGCCTCTCTGGGAACGCCCTCATGTACACTCAGGGGTTTGACTCCTTGCCGATTCTAAAGCCGGTGAAGTTGATAAGATTAACCCAAGGAACCGCTCCCTGTTGCTCGGAGTCTGTGTGGCTCGCAAAGGAGTCAGTCTGTGCAGAGGGTGAGATGCGAGAGCTTCTCCTTGACCGCGGTTCTCAGCCTTCCTAACATTGTGACCGCTTACTACAGTCCCTCATGTGGTGGTGACACCGCCCCCTCCCCGTCCCCGCAACCATACAGTTATTTTCATTGCTACTTCATCATTTTGCTCCTGTTGTGAGTTTTAATGTAAATATCTATTTTTTCTGGTCGTCATCCGATAACCCCACACAGGCTGAGAGCTACTGTCCTAAACTTTCCCTGGTAGCCGAATCTGATAGCAAAGTTCTAACACCGTGGAGGCAGAAACCAGGAATTGATGTGATTTTTTTTTTTTTTTTTTAAATCCCGGAGCCAACAGCAGGAAATTAGCAGCCTCCAGACGCCCAGAGAGGCCAGGAGCAGACCCGCTCACAGAGCCTCCAGGAGGAACCAGCTCTGCGGCCACCCCGTTCGGGCTTCGAGGATTCAGATCATACTGGCTTCCGGAGGCATGTGAGACCAAACTTGTGTTGACGTATACTCCCGAGGCTGGAGCAGAGAAGAGAAAGCAAATTCAGTGGCGTACTGAGCCCCTTTAAAGTGGAAGAAAGAAGGGGTGGCCGGCGGCGTGGATTTCCTGGGCGGAGCGGCGGGAGGTGCTTCCAGACAGCAATAACAGTTCAATAAATGACTCATGAGAGTCTGCATTTCCAGGACTGATGAGATGGCTCAGCAATTATGAGTACTGGCTGATAGTCCAGAGGACCTGGTTCAATTACCAGGACCCAAATGCCAGTGCAAAGTAACTCTGGTCCCAGAGGGATCAGACGCCCTCTTCTGGCCTCGTTGGGACCAGGCACTCACATGCATGCATGTGGTCGTACATGCAAGACAAGACACCCATACACACAAAATTTTTAATATATATATTTAGCTTGCCAAGTAATTAAATTGCATTTGGGATCAATTACAGCATAGTAACTCTTGGGGCATAATTCTTAGGCAGACACTCGCTGAGGGCCTGTGTGGTGGTTAGAGTAGGAATGGCCCCCAAGGGCTCAGAGATTTCAATGCTTGGTCATTAGGGAATGTCACTTCTTGGAAGGATTAGGAGGTGTGGCTTTGTTGAAATAGGTGTGGCCTTGTTGGAGGAAATGTGTCTCTAGGAGTGGACTTTGGGATTTCAAATGCTAAAGCCAGGCCCAGGCTCTCCCTCTCCCTCTCCCCCTCCTCTTCCCCTTCCCCCTCCCCTCCCCCTCCCCCTCCCCTCCCTCTCCCTCTCTCTCCTTTCCTGCTGCATGCTGATCCAGATGCAGAACTCTCAGCTGACCCCTCCAGTACCATGTCTGCTTGTGTGCCACCATGTTTCCCGCCATGATAATAATGGAATAAACCTCAGAAACTGTAAGCCAGCACCAATTAAATGGTTTCCTTTATAAGAGCTGCTGGGCAGGGGGTCGAGGGGGTTAAAAATAAAATTGCTGTGGTCACGGTGTCTCTTCACAGCAATAGAACGGTGTGGTTGCTATCCCACTGCAGCTGTTATCCCACTGTAGTCTTTACCCAACTGTAGTCTTTACCCAACTGTAGTCGCTATCCCACTGCAGCCATTCTCTCACTCCAATCGCTACTCCACTGTAGTTGTTATCCCAATAGTGTGCAGTCGTTTTCTTTATGTTCTTGTCTGGGCTATGGACATGAGGTCTCCACCAATCTGCCCCAAAATAAGGATAGTCCTGTCAAAGCCAGAGGACCAATTTTCCCATAAGGCCCAATGCCTGCATGTCCCCCTCATCCCGTCTTTACGCCCTTTGCTGCCTTTTCCCCCACCTGGTGACTAAGATTTGGGGAGTCCCTCTAGCTAAAACTCATAGCCCTCTCTTCCAACCCCTATTATCTCCCCCTTGGCCTCTGCATGAGCTTGCTCCCCTCTTCTGTGGCTGGGTTTAGGGTTCACCAAGGTCAAAAATTAGGATTGGGCTGTCAAGATAAATAAGCAGGAATAGGTGCCTGATGCCAAGCCTGAAAATCTGAGTTCAATGCCCAGGACTCACGTTGTGGATGAAAAGAACTGACTGGCTCCTGCAAATTGTCCCTTGACCTCCACACTGGCCCACCATGGCACCTGCGTGCACACACACACACACACACACACACACAGAGAGGTACACATGCATGCATGCATGTACACACAAAAAAAACCAATTTTTTTAAAACTTAGGATGGGTTTCCAAAGCCTGAGTAAGCATTCGGTCTGTATCCAGGAGCGACATTGAGTTTGCTTTTTTTTTTTTAACTTGTTTTTTAATCCACCCCCACCCTCCCCCTGCTCTCCCTTCCCCACCCTACACTGTTTTGAGACAAGATCTGGGTTTCTAGGCCAGGCTTGCCTCAAATTCATGATGCCTAGCTTCAGCCACCCAATTCCTGGGATTACAAGCAGGAGCCACCACACTCAGCCAGAATTCTCATTTTCGCTCTCTTGCGTTATCTACTAGTGCTGTGAGATTGCCCCAGTGTAGCTCAGTGAAGCCATGGCAGCGAATCCAAGTTGTCATGCCACCTGGTTTGGGTTTCTCCAAGGTAATCTCAGCTGTGTCTTCTAGAAAATTCTGCAGCAGGCGTTGGTGGATCATGACTGTCATGGTAGCTACCTGGGAGGCTGAGGCAGGAAGAGGTGATGCTCAGGACCAGCATAGGCCATCCTGGGCAACTTAGGGAGGCACTGACTCAAGAACATGGGGCCAAGCATGAGGGTTCAGACTGCTGCCAAGCCTGATGACTTGAGTTTGAGCCCCAGAACCCCCATGGTGGAGGGAGAGGGGGCTGATTTCCCCGAGGCAGGCTCCTGACTTCCACACATGCAGTGTGGTATGTGCACACCCACCCATCCACACACATGCACATAGACAAAAATATAATTTAAGATGTAAAATTTTAATAGTAAAAATTTAAAATGTGGCCAGGCGTGGTGGCGCACGCCTTTAATCCCAGCACTCGGGAGGCAGAGGCAGGTGGATTGCTGTGAGTTCGAGGCCAGCCTGGTCTACAAAGCGAGTCCAGGACAGCCAAGGTTACACAGAGAGACCCTGTCTCAAAAAACCAAAAAATAAATAAATAAAATAAAATAAAAAGGAAGAAAGAAGGCTAGAACTGGGGCTCGGTGGTAGAGCGCTTTGTCAGACACATGTGAGCCCAAAGAAAGGAGATGTGGGGATGGGGTTCGGGGAGCCCAGAAACTCACTCAGCTTGTTACCCTGAGCACTTGCCAGCTTCAAACGAACTTGTGCCCAACTCAAGTATCAGAGTTCTCAGCCCCAGTTCCAGCTTCTCCCATTCCCCCTACATCCACAGCTGAAGTAGATGATCTTGTTCAAGTGTTTCTTGACTCTAGCCAAGCACGATTCTTTGCAAAACTATGAGCAGAGGATGGGGGAATTCTCTGGATTAAGATTCCGTAGTTTTGCCAGAAAGTAATGGCACACACCGTTAATCCCAGCGTTCAGGAAGCAGAAGCAGGTGGGTCTCTGTGAGTTCGAGGCAGCTTGGTCTACAGAGTGAGTTCCAGGACAGCCAGGGCTACACAGTGTGTCTGTCTGTCTGTCTGTCTGTCTTCTCTGTCTGTCTCTCTGTCTCTCTCTGTCTCTGTCTCTCTCTCTCTCTCACACACACACACACACACACACACACACACACACACACACACACCAAAACAAAGAAAACCAACAACAACAACAAAGATTCTGCAGTTCTGAGAGTCTCCAGTCTCTAGTCTCCGTGTGCCGTGTGTTCCTATTCAAATGGGCCTGGGTTCAAGGCCCAGCCTGAGAGTTATTCATTGAAAAGCCTTGGATGAGGCTTCCATACCTCCATTACATAGCCTGTAAGATGGGAATTAAATAAGGCAGTGCGGGCTGGAAAGATGGCTCAGCAGTTAAGAGCACTGTCTGCTCTTTCAGAGGTCCTGAGTTCAATTCCCAGCAACCACATGGTGGCTCACAGCCATCTATAGTGTGATCTGATGCCCTCCTCTGGCCTGCAGATGTACATGCAGGCAGAGCACTGTATATATAATAATAAATAAATCTTTATAAGTAAACAAATAAGGCAATGCTTCTCGTGTTCTCAGCACAGTGCTGAAAACTGTAATGGTTATGAATTGTTAAGTAGGCCTGTGCTGCTGACAATGCACATTAGAACTAAGCATCTGGGACACAAGCCTACACACACACACACACACACACACACACACACACACACACACACAAGAATGTGCAGTGAAATACTATGGAGATGTAAATGGATTATTCTGGGGCCATAACAGAGCAGAGAGTGAAAAAAGCAACATGACCCTTTCCAGGTCATGACTAGATTAGTCTGGCACGTGTTTCCCAGAGATCTGTGAAGCTTTTCCTGGGGAGAGACAGATGCAGGAAGGAACTAAGGGAGCAAACACCCAGGCCTTCATTTCCAAGTAGACAATTCCAAGTGAGGTGTTCTGCTGTGTGCTTATATTCTCCCGCTACTCGGGAGGATGAGGCAGAGGACCACAAGTCCAGAGTTGGGCTACATAGCTGGACCTCCCTCTCAATAGTAATAATAGTGATGATGATGAGGAGGAGGAGGAGGGGGAGATCTGGGCTACATAGCTGGACCTCCCTCTAAATAATAATAGTAATGATGATGGTGATGAGGAGGAGGAGGAGATCTGGGCTACATAGCTGGACCTCCCTCTCAATAATAATAATAATAGTAATAATAATAATAATAAGCTGATGATGATGATGATGATGATGATGATGATATCTGGGCTACCTAACTGGACCTTCCTCTCAATAATAATAATAGTGATGATGATGATGATGATGATGATGATGATGATGACGACGACAACCATAATAATACACAGTAACATGAATGAGAATTCTCTGGAAAGAACTAATTGAGAATGGCTTGCTCTTTCTCTGTAGGGTGTGTGTATGTGTGTGTGTGTGTAAACCCAGGGCTCTGACCATGCTACACCCCATCTGTTCATGATTTACTTTTGAAAAAAAAAAAAAAAAACAGGGATATATCCCAGTTGTAGAATCGTAGCCTAGCATGTGTGAGACCTTGGGTTTAATCCCTGGTACCACAGAAAGACCAGAAAGTCAACCTCACCACACTGCTCTCCTCAGCTTATGCTGTCATTGCAGAATACTGGTGAGCAAATAAAGAAATAGTTAGAACATTAATATTGCCCACGGCTGAGCTGGAGAGATGGTCAGGGCGTCACGGTGCTTGCTCTCTGGACCCATGTGGCCGACGTAGAGACCTGACTCCCACAAGTTGTCCTCTGGCCTTCCCACATACCCACATACAGGTACACAAATTAAGTGATGGGATTTCTGAAGTGGCAGGTGTCCTCAGCACACTAAATTGATGGTTGGTGGCAGATGCCCCTGGGTAGCTTTGAGAGGAGGGTTTGTCCACTTCAGAAGCCAAGGGATGGTTAGAAGGTTGAGGCTTACAGCCAGTTCCCTGGCCAAGAGTGTGGACAGAGAGGCGAAGGTTGCATTCATCATTGTGGCCCACGATGTACTCAAGTGGACCTAAATAAACTAGGCACCACCAAAATGAAAAGGGGACGAGGGGCTGAGGATGCAGTTGTGTTGGTAGAGGTCTTGCCTAGCGCACACACAGGTCCTGGCTCCACCCTCAACCACCACATAAGCCGAACATGGTGCCACAAGCCTGTGGTCCCAGCACAAGGCAGGAGATCGGTTCAAGATTGTCCTTGGCAATACAGTGGTTTCCAGAACAGCCTGGGCTGCAAGAGGAAAAGAAAGTAAAAGAACGTGATCACCAGCTTGCTTCTTGTACCAAGAAGAGACTTGATATCCTATGAGCATATACAGGGGGAGGAGGTCCCCCTCAGTCACAGTCATAGGGGAGGGGAGTAAGGGGAAAATGGGAGGGAGGGAAGAATGGGAGGATGCAAGGGATGGGATAACAATTGAGATGTAATATGAATAAATTAATAAAATATATTTTAAAAGGAATGTGATCAAAGAGCTTTCAGATAGCTGGATATATGGTAAATGTGTCAGGAGCGGTAGGTATAGCGCCTAGGACATGAGGGGCCATGCCGAACGTTCCAGAACTTGGTGCACTAAAGCCGGAAATAAAGAGCCCCTCCTCCCATACTTTAACACATCTCTTCCATCTGGCCTTTATAATAAATCAGAGACACATGGAGGCACAAACACTAGGACAAGGGCTCACTGGCCAGACAGTCTGGTTTAATTGGTGAGCCCTGTACCAGTGAGAGAGCCTGCCTTAACTCTGTGTGTGTGTGTGTGTGTGTGTGTGTGTGTGCAGTGTGTGGATGTCAGCTGAGAAACAACACCTAAAATTGTCCTCTACATGCACCAGCCTGCATGTTCTGTCTCTCTGTCTTTCTGTCTGTCTCTCTATCTCTCTTTCTCATACATACACACACACAAAGTCACACTCACAAAACTGAAGTCTGTAATTATTAAATGCCTATCCTAATGTCACTGACAACTCTTTTTTATTTTATTTTATTAATTTATTCATATTACATCTCAGTTGTCATCCCATTCCTTGTATCCTCCCATTCCTCCCTCCCTCGCACTTCCCCCCTACTCCCCTCCCCTATGACTGTGACTGAGGGGGACCTCCTCCCCCTGTATATGCTCATAGGGTATCAAGTCTCTTCTTGGTAGCCTGCTATCCTTCCTCTGAGTGCCACCAGGTCTCCCCATCCAGGGGACGTGGTCAGAAATGGGGCACCAGAGTTTGTATGAAAGTCAGACCTCACTCTCCACTCAACAGTGGAGAATGTCCTGTCAATCGGCTAGTCTGGGTAGGGGTTTGAAGTTTACTGCCTATATTTTCCTTGGCTGGTGCCGTAGTTGAGCAGGATCCCAGGATCCATATCTGCCCATGATAATGTTCTTCTTGTAGGTTTCCAGGACCCTCACTGACAACTCTTTAAAGGAGAAATATAGCATTATCATAATACAAATTCTCATGGGATGAGGAGGTCAAAATACTCTGAGTTCTTCTCCCCCCCAGCCTTGATATATTTCAAATTGATCACCTAGACAAACTGTGGACTGATCTCTCTCCCCTGGTCCCTGCTGGACTGTGAAGCCATGAGTCAGGACTGTCTGCTTCCAAGTCCTCAGGATGCCCAGAGTGTGGCCTGAGCATGGAGCTGACTCACTGAGGTGGGACTTCTTCAAACCTTTGATAGGAAGCATCTTCCGCATCCTCACCTTCTGGATCCTCGTCAGCCACTCTTTATTCTGGAAGCCTGGGCATGCTGAAATCTTTGAAAAAGAGAAAGAAATGGGATTTGCTTTCTCTTTGGAGATGTGAGTGTGTCAGGAGGACCGTGACTCCACGAAGGAATGCTCGGGAGCTGGTGACCTTCTCCCTACTCTGTGAGGGTGGGTATTTCTTTCTGGAAGGGTAGAACAGGCGAGCCCAGGCTGGTTCAGGCAAAGAAAGTTAAACATTAGTAACTGCAAGAGTTGCCTAATTGAAAATGGGGTGTGGCCGAGATAGCCAGTAGCCTGGGAGGGAGTGTACAGGAGAAAAGAAATCCTTTTCATGTAGTCTTTTGTAATTTTAGCAAACCTGTTTTTACAAGTTACTGCAACTGGAGGAATGGAATTTCTGTGAAAAGCTATAACGAAGTAAATCAATCTTGGGTGACAGTGATACTTGGGGTCCACTCCCAGCACAAAACAAGCACCCGGAACTTTCTTTGCCTGACTGACCCAGGATTTGCCGAGATGTAATAGAGGCATTAATCCTAGGATTCCTGTAATCTTCTGAGAGAGTTATTGATGCACTGCCTAGACTTGCTGGGTGAGGCTCGTGAGGAAGGGCTCTCTGCCCAGTGTCACACACAAGGCCAGAACCGGGGTTTGAACCCAACAAGGAAACAGGAAGGGAGGAAGGGAAAAGATGATACTCTTCCTTCCCAGAGTTGTTCAGTCCCTCCAGGGATCATCTTCCTTCTGGGCTGCTCCAGCCCCCCCAAATGCAATGCCTTCTAAAACCCAGCGGCTCAAGAGCATGCTCTGTGTACGCAACAGAGTGAGGCAGCCAGGAGCATGCCAGCTCACAAGAGGAGCACAGTACCGTTGGGCGGAGGGTCCCGGAAGGATCCAAACAGATGGGAAGTCAAAGTGGAAGTCACAGACCCCCCCCTCCTCACTTATTTCTTCATCGAGAGGTCCCCCCAAGGGTCCCCAAGGGGGACCACTCTGTACTGGACAAGGGGAAACAACAAAAAGAAAGGAGATGTGAGGAGGCAGGCGGGGTACCCTAAAAACCAGACACTGGGGAAATAGCCTACCATCCTTCAGCCCCAAGTTCCTCAACACAAGATGGAAAGGACAGACCAGTCCCCAGTGTAAAGAACTCACGGGGAAGGGCTGGAGAGACGGCTCAGTGGCTGAAGAGCACTGGCTGCTCCTGCAGAGGACCCAGGTTCAATTCCCAGGACCTACGTGGTGGCTCACAACTATCTGGGAACTCCTGTTCTAAGGGATATGTCACCCACTTCTGTCCTCTGTGGATATTTCACACGTGACACATGGACATACATGCAGGCAAAACACTCACACACATAAAAATGAATTTCAAAAAAAAAATCTTCAAAGAGGAGTTAATGGAAACTGGGAGTTGAACAGCTTAGTCAAAGCCACACAAAAAGGCAGCAGCTGTGATTGGGTAAACTGCCAAAAGTTTCCAAAAAAAAACCACCAAAGTCCTGCCAGGCTTGGTGGCACACACCTTTACTCCCAGCACTCAGAGCAGAGGCAGGTGGATCACTGTGAGTTTGAGGCCAGCCTGGTCTACATATCAAGTCCAGGACAGCCAAGGCTACACAGAGAAATCCTGTCTAGAAAAAAACAAAAATGAAAATACAATCCCCTCCTGGCTCCTCCCACTTACCCCATGCACTTGACCCAACCAGCTGATCACATGAGCATCCCACTCTGAGAATCTCCACAGTAGTTGGTTTGCTTGAGGTTTTGTGGTCTGGCTGGTTGTTGAGTCTGGTGTTGGTGTCGTTTTGGTTTTTGTTTTTTTGGTTTTTTTTTTTTTGAGACAGGGTCTCACTGTGGAGCCCACACTGGCCTGGAACTTGCAAGTCTTCCTCTGCCGGCCTCCCTGCTCAAGGATGGGGATTGCCGGTGTGAGCCACCGAGGCTCAGAAACCAGTTGTTGAGATTTGTAGGGTGCCCAGGGGTGAGACCTCTCTGGTCTAGGCAGAGATGTCAAAGCTTGACAGATAACCCAGTGCATCTGGCTGGGGGCTGGAGGGGCTTCAGGGGAGGCCTGGAAGCCAGCTCAGGAGGGAACTGTCCCCATGGAGAAGGGCTTAGAGGGCAGATAGATCAAAAAGAGAGGCACATGCAGAAGGAAACAGACTTCCTCTGACTCTGCCTGTCTGAAATTCAATTCTCAACCCAGAAAAAAAGATGCAGAACTGATCTTAAAAGGAAAGGCCTGGAAACAATCAGAGATCAGCTATGTCTCTGGGGGCAACAGATGGAGACAGACGTCAAAGTCATTTTGTGAAATACCTCCCAGGAGTTAAAAATCAAACGAACCAGAGCCACGGGCATGGATAAAGACAAGTGGGGGGGGGGGGGAGTAAGCCTCCAGTTTCAAAAGCATTTGGGTGTGGGAGCTGGGGAGGTGCCTCACTGGGCAAAGCCCCATGCCTTGCAAACGTAAGGTCAGAGGTCAAAACCACAGAAGCCACATAGAGCTGTTGTAAGCGCATCCCTAATCCTGGCGCTGTGAGAAGACAGGAGAAGGAGACCAAAGGACAGAAGGACAGAAGGACAAGGCGAGAACAACAGAGACCCAGTCTCCAACCCTGTGGCAGTACCTGAGGCTGTCCTTTGACCTCCATACATTTACCATGGCAGCATCTCACACACACACACACACACACACACACACACCACATACACTTGAAAGCATAAATGCAAAATGTTTGCCTCAGGCTAGCCTCCTTTGTCAGTTTTCCAAGTGCCTATACTGTTAGCTTAGGCTTTGTTTTTTTAATGTATTTTATTTACGTGTGTGTGTGTGTGTGTGTGTGTGTGTGTGTGTGTTTGCCTGTATGAATTTGTGTGTACCATGTGCATGTAGAGGCTAGAAGAGCCTCCCCTGGAGCTGGAATTAGAGGCTGTTGGTTGTGAGCATCCCTGAGGGAACTGAGAACCAAACTTGGTTCCTCTGCACGAGCCCCACAGGTTTTTGTCTGCTGAGCAAGCACTCTGTCACTCACGCACACTTCAAGGATCATATATAAAGTTTTGTTTGTTTGTTTTTGTTTTGTTTATTTTGGGGGGGGTTGAAGAGGGAAGTTACAACACAAGTTATGAAAGAGTGAGGTGATGAGGTGAGGGAAGAAGAAAGGTTTCGTGTTTGGAAGAGGAGCAGTGGGCGGACCGAGGCAAAGTCCAAATGTCTCCGAGTCAGTGCTAATCTAGAGCCACTGTTTCCCCCTCCTTCACACTTTCACCCCCTCTGCCCCCCCTTCCTCTTCACCCTCTCCAAAGCTTCTATTTCTTTCTGTGTCTGCTGGATGGTAAAATAAACTCCATACAGGCTTTCTTTGGGGGGGGGGTCTCTTATTTTGTGTGTCTTTATATGCACACGCATGTAGCAGAAATGGCTTTTCTCCTGTTAATTCTCCTTGTCTCTGTGTGGCTGTAAGAAGGGGTGAACCTAAAGCTTCAAACACGCCAGGCAAGTGCGCTACCACTGGCTGTAGCCACAGTCCTCTTTGTACTCACTAAATTGGTCAGGCTGGTCTTGCCGGCTGAGGCCAAAGCTACAACCCTTCTGCCGCAGCCTTCAGAATAGCTTGAATTCCAGGCCTGTTCCAAACAAATCTAGCCAGCCAGCTCGCTGTTTCTTTCTGTCTGCCTTAATTTCCTTCGCCTTTCCTTCCTTCCTTCTTCCTACCTTCTTTCTTCCTTCCTCCCTTCCTCCTTCCTTCCTTGCTTGCTTCCTTGCTTTCTTGAGAAAGAGTCTCCATATGTAGCCCAGGCTAGCTTAGAACTTACTATGTGACTCAGGCTGGCCACGAGCTCTTCCTGTCTCGGCCTCTGTAATGCTCAGATTACAGGTACAGGCCACAAAACTGTGCTAAGATTAGATCCATTTCTACAAAGGTAAGTGGGCCTGAGGGGAAAATCTCTACTTGCATCTGACAGTCCCGTTGGCTCCCAGTCAGTCGGCGAGAATGTCATACCATAAAGTGTGGTGCTCTGAGTCCAACACACACCTTCATCCATCCCTCCTCCCATCGTGATGGCTAAAGTTATGTTTTAAGTTTAAATTACTGTGATTTACGAGATCTGTAAAACAAAAATACCTCTAAAATGTAAGTCCCACTTGGCGAAGGACAGATAGCTTCCCGTAATGCTGCTGGGGAGTGCGGTTCATGGACAATAACAAACCATGTGTTTTCACTTCAGTAAATAAGTGTGGTTGCCCCAGCTGCACAGGATGGTGCTTGATCACATGTGGGAGGTGGGGGGAGCACAGGTGGGGGCTGGGAGGATGTGCATAGGCAAGAAATATGTCAGGATGGATACTTGTTCCCAGTTGGAATAAGGCAGGAAGTAAATAGTCTTGTGAGTTCTGCTTTTCTAAACCTCTGACTAATGTAGTGGAATCCCAGGTATGGATCTGGCCTGCACCCATTGTTCTGCCTAGAGTTTAATAAAGCTTCCTCAAATGTGAGCTCACATTTGGCTCAAAAACTGTGTGATATTGGGCTTATGCTTATTGGGATTAAGACTACATTAAATTTCAACACACACACACACACATACACACACACACACACACACACACACACACACACACACACACAGGCCCCTAAGGTGCCTATTTAACATTTCAAAGCAGACCTGGCCTCCAGGTTCTCCCAGCATCCCTCAGTCCCCATGCTGTGTACCTGGGGTAAGGCTGGCGCACCCCACCTTCATACCTTGAACTTTCCAGGCCAGGGGCCAGCTGCCCCCCCCCCCCCCAGCGGCTAGTCCCTATATAATCCAGATATTTTGGTTACCTGCCTCTTTCTTCCTTTCTTCCTTCCTTCTTTCCTTTCTTTCTTTTCCCCCTTCTGTCCCTTTGGCCTCCTGGATGCTGTCCCTGGTCCCGTCTCTCCCTTCCCCTCCCCCTCTCCCCACATGGGTCAGGGTCATGACGACTCCGGACTCTCCCAGATGTGCCTGCCTGTGCCTGCCTCCGCCTCTGCTCTCCCACACACCTACGGTAAACTTTCTCCTCCACCACCCAGCGACAGTCACGTCCTCTCCTTTCCCCCCACTCCCCCCACTCCTCCCACCGTGTTCACACCGTCCCCCGGATTACATAACTCCACCCTGTGTCCTTGCTTCATACTTTTCTTCTGACACCCCGCAGGTACCCCTTCTTGTGGGTGGGGGGAGGTATGAGTGTGGTGGGGGGGTGGTGGGGGGGGGAGCAACGCAGTGTCTTTACCAATTCACCCCAGCCATAGGCTAAGGAAAATAAAACCCTAGTTCTTTCTTCTCAGGGAGGGCACTTGCTCCCCGATCCGTTTTCCAATCCATTTCTCTCAAGCCCACTCTCATGAGGCTCCACGTCAAACAGATTTAAAAAAAAAAAAAAATATTTGCCCAGGCATGGGCGGCATAACTGTAATCTCAGGACTCAGAAGGCATAAATGTGAGACTCAAAGCAAGTTTAAAGCCCGCCGGCCTGGTTTGACGAAGGAGATCCAGGCTAGCCCAGGCTACATAGTGTGCCCCTGCCTCAAAAAAGCCTTTAAAAAGCAGATAATATGAAGTGGTAATAACGTTTCAAATGTTTCCCGAAATATGACAGACTGAGGGATGACTCAGTGGGTAAGTGTTTGAGTGAAAACCTGAGGACCTGCAAGCAAGTGAAAGCTTGGAATGGTGGCGCTTTCCTGACCCCAGAGCTGGGGCGCGGGGCCATCTGGGGCCAGAGACAAGCGCAGCGTTACGGGGTGTGGGGGTGGGGTTCAGGGCCAGTCAGTGTAGCTGAAACAGGGCTCCAGGTTTAGTGAGAGACCTCGCCTCAAAAATAAGGTAGGTGGTAGAGGTAGGCACGTGATGCTGTCTTCCAGCGTCTACATGTGTGTATGTGGGCAAGCAGATCTCTATACACAAAACACACACACACACAGAGAGAGAGAGAGAGAGAGAGAGAGAGAG
>CAJRSG010009408.1:92366-105552 GCA_907169655.1 Acomys percivali
GGGAGGGAGGGAGGGAGGAGGGAGGGAGGGAGGGAGGAGGGAGGGAGGGAGGGAGGGAGGGAGGGAGGGAGGGAAGGAAAAGGGGGGGTAGGGAGGGGGTACAAAAATACTAAAGCTGAGCTCCTGCACAGCAGGAGCGGTTCCAGGAAACAAAGAACCATCTAACTGTTTCTCTAGGGCCCTTTAAAAGGCCAGGCAGGACGGCCTACACCTTTAATCCTAGTTTCCATTAGGCAGAGGCAGAAGGATCTCTTAAGTCCAAGGTCTGCCTAGTCTTCGCGTAGTGAATTCTGGGATATGAAGGACTACATAGGAAGGGGGCCTGCTCAGGCCCTTGCATGGACAGTACCTTTGTCCCCTACAAGATGTAGCTGATGGCCAGCTCAGGCTTCACGTGGGCCCCCTAGTAAGGGGAGTGGGGGTCCCTCTCTGACATGGACTCTCTTACCAGCTTCCCGATCACTTTCCCCTGGCAGGACTGCCACAGGGGAAGAAGACACACTCAGTCCTGATATGACTTGATGAGCTGGGGTGGATGGGAATGGGAGGGGTGGGGCCTCCCCTTTTCTGAGGAATAGGGGAGGGGGATGTGGAAGAGGGAGGAAGGGTGAGACTGAGAGGTGAGGAGGGGATTGGGGCTACAACCAGGATGTAAAGTGCATAAAAATTAATTTTTAAAAAAAAAAGGGTTATTTCTCAGTAAATAAATAAATAAATAACTTATGCCAGAAACTAGAGTGTAGTATGGCAGGGTGGGGAGTGAGTTGGTCAGCCCAGTTAGCCCAAGCCTTCAGCCCTAAGTAGAGGAAAACAAAGAGGAAGTTAGCACAGAGAACTGGGCCTCTCATCTGGCTGCCCTGGTCTCAGCAAGGACAGAGGAGGAACGGATGCCTCGGGGTCCCAGGCCTGTGTGACCAGTTTCTGCTTCCTAAGTCCCATCACACCCCACTTCTAAAGCAGTAGCCCTAAAGTCTTTAGTTACCAAAGCAATAAACACTTTTACCCTCTAGCCAAGACAGGGCCGGAGTCAAGTTTGGCTTACGGCTGAGGATGTGAATGGAGGGAGAGAGCCTTGCCCGGTCTGACCAGCTTCTATCTCCCGAGCTCCCTCATTCATTTCTGACACATCGATGACTTTGTCATTTCTTTTCTCAGTCGCTTCTAAATCCCAACTGATGCAGGCTCCCAGTTCATCATCTCTTATTTCACTACCTAAGATTCTAGCTCAGGCGCAGGCACACCAAATGTTCCCCCGATCAAGGAAAGCACGAAGCCCAGTTATCTCTAGTTCAGTCTCCACGTGCTCCCAAATATTTACAAGTCATCCTAACCATCAAACAAAACCTATCTGGTAGACCAGATGGCAGTTTTTGTTCAACGTTTCCTCCTCCCTTTACACTTTGTGTTTTGTTCAGTTTGGGTTTTTGAGACAGGCTCTTAAGTAAAGCCCCAGACTGGCCCTGCACACACCATTCATGAATGTCCTTGAACTCTGGTCGCCTTGTCTCCCAAGTGCTGTATTACAGTAGACATGTCATCCTCGGACTTTGTGTGCCCCATTTTGGTGGCCGTTTTCTCCTGAAAACTGGCAGCCTTCTGTGTTAACTGAAGGGCCAGGCTTTGGATGTATGGACTCACGGGAGTCGTTCACTAAGGTTTTACCAGGGCCAGCTCTTCCCACTGGGTTTGGTATTCATGCTGCTGATTCATGGAAACGCGAGGGGACTCCAGGCACGGGGTGGTCACCCCTTGTGTGTGCCTTTCTAGGTGAGCCAAGAAAGGAACTCCTGACCTGAGAACAAGGTATTTTGTTTCAGTTTTTAATTTTTCTTCACATTTATTTGTATGGGGGGGGGGGATGAGATATACACATGCCGTGCCATTTGTTTGGAGCTCAGAGCATAAATTACAGGAGTCAGTTTTCTCCTCCGCTTCCCCACGATTGAACTCAGGTCATCAGTCTTGGCGGCAAGAACCTTTACCTGCTGAGCCGTTTGCCAGCCCGAAGGTATGTTTTTTTGTGTGTGTGGGCGAGGGGGGGGGGCCTCAGTAGGAGGCCACCACATGTTTCAGAGTGTTCTTTTTGTTTGTTTGTTTTTCGTGACAGGGTTTCTCTGTGTAGCCTTGGCTGTCCTGGACTCACTCTGAAGACCAGGCTGGCTTCAAACTCAGAGATCCACCTGCCTCTGCCTCCCGAGTGCTGGGATTAAAGGCGTGCGTGCGCTGCTGCTGCTGCTGCTGCTGCTGCTGCTGCTGCTGCTGCTGCTGCCGCCGCCGCCGCTGCCGCCGCCGCCGCTGCCGCCGCCGCCGCCGCCGCCCGGCTCAGGGTGTTCTTTCTGACACCTCTACCTGCTAAATTAATTAGAAGGAACTCGGGGCCTTTTGTCATCAGCATCTTTGCAGCCGTCCTAAACAAAACAGGACAAGGCAGCAATGAGAATGAACAAGAGACAGGAAGACAAAGTTGAACAAAAAACCTGTTTTTGTCATGATCCCAAGTGTGGGATGGGAACGGTCTCATGAGAGAACAGGTGAGGTTAATCCACTAGAAGACCGACCACCTCGTGCGGGAGCTTGATTGCTGCCAGCTGAAAAGATCCCGCGAACAGACTCTGGGAGGAGATATATAAAGGAGCCCAGAACTGGAGGTGGAGCTTTTGGAGACTTGGGATAGTTTTGGCTGTTCATCGCTGCATTTTGAGAAGCTCCTAGAGAGAACCACTCGAGGGAAGGCTTCGGGGCTCCGGGCTCCGGCTGAGGTTCCGGGTTCTGGTTACTCCAGGTTCCAGCAGAAGAAATCCTGCTGATCACACCAGGAGAGTCGTTCCTCAGAACTGATATCCTTACGGTTTTGTTATTCTTTAATCCTCTTTTCCTATTGTTTCGGTTAGTCGGGTTATAAGTGAGGTACGCACGGTTAATAAGTTCGTAATAAAATATATTGGTTAACAACCAAGGACAATACATGCAGTAAACATCAAACCCCTACCCAGATCTAGCCAATGGACAGGACATTCTCCACAGTTGAGTGAAGAGTGGGGACTGACTTTCACATGAACTCTGGTGCCCCATATTTGACCACGTCCCCTTGATGGGGAGGCCCGGTGGCACTCAGAGGAAGGATAGCAGGCTACCAAGAAGAGACTTGATATCCTATGAGTATATACAGGGGGAGGAGGTCCCCCTCAGTCACAGTCATAGGGGAGGGGAGTAAGGGGAAAATGGGAGGGAGGGAGGAATGGGAGGATACAAGGGATGGGATAACAATTGAGATGCAATATGGATGAATAAATAAATAATTTAAATATATATATTATATATATTGGTTAAGAAAACTGAACCTACACAAAGTCAGGTGTTGGAAGAGTGGTAGGAAAAGAAAAGCCAAATGCTAGCAACAAATGTCCTGGAAAAAAATGTTTGGAAGCATAATTGGATGCCCAATAGACCAACCAGCTTAGAATAAACCAGAAAGCCTTCAACCAAAACAAAAGACAGGGTGGGGGTGGAGCAGCAGTTTCCTGAAAGGACTAACCATTATCCACTCTGAGAGGTCAGTAAGGATGATGCCAGCTGGTGCTGGTACCTGGTGCCAATCCCGATGACTCCTCAGATGAAAACGAATCATCTCTGAGGTCCCACATCACCATTCTTGGTCCAGAGGGATTAAGAGACACTTCTGAGCCAGCCATGGGTACCCATGGCTGGGAGCAGTGATTCGAGCGGTCCCTAGTGGCATGTTCCACTGTGGTGGAGGAGGTGACGTAAATGTTTTATAGTCACAAAACAAAACCAAGCCCCGAATCACTGCATTTACCGAGTACATCAGCGGAGACACGAGGAAGGAAGAGTTTTAAAGGTTTCAGATGTCATCTTTTGATCCTCTCCGCTTTGGGGTTTGGTGGGAGCGAGTGCCCCCACCCCCAAGTTTAACGGAGCATTCCCAGAGTTGTCCCTGAGAGTCACAAAGATGCGAACTCAGATAGAGCTAGTTAACGACTGTTAAAGGGAACTAAAGATAGCCAGGGGTCACTGTCACTCTGACTCACAATGTGCAACATTCGAATGTCCCTTCACAGTGCAAAGTGGCAGTTCAGCTGTCGGCAAGCGGGACATTCAACCCAGATAGGGCTTCTTCGGGACACATCTAGAACAGAAAGACAGCACAGCATTTTTTTTTTCTCTTCCTATAATGTAAAGTCTTGCCCCTACAAGAACCACCCCCATACCCCCCAAAGTCCTCATGGTCCTATCTTCTACTCAATCTTTGGTGCGGCAAATATTTACTGAGCGCTTGTACATGCTAGGCGGGGCTAGGGACGCTGCAATAAACCAAGCCACACAGCTGCTGTCATCTGAGGCTGCCTTAACCCTCCCAGGCTTTTTCTACTTCCTGATTATCTGCTCTCACTCTCTTTTGCCTGCAGATGTGAAGAACCCAGTCCCCGGCTAGATTGCTCACAGCAGCATCCTCAAATGGAGAAGCAAGTCATGTTTAAAGTGAGAGCTCTCTAACACGAAAGGGGCTTGGGGGGGGGGGCCGTCTGTTAGCTCAATGGTAGAACGCTTGCCTAGCTCACACAAGACCCTGGATTTGATTTGATCCCTAGCGCCGCAAACACTTGATAGATGTTAAACACCCTGTTTCGGATTGTATACCAGTGGGGTAGCCGTTAAATGCTGGCACGTAGCTCAACTGAAAGCAGAGCAAAGGGCTGTGGCGTCAAGGAGGCGGGCGGCCACTGACAGGTGCGCAAGAAGCCTCTAAGTGAGCAGTTCTCCACCCGCAACAGTAGCAAAATCGCACTTACAAAAGTAGCAACAAGGCCCGGCTGTGGTTGCGCAGGCCTTTAATCCCAAGCAGAGGCAGGTGGATCGCTGTGAGTTCGAGGCCAGCCTGGTCCACAAAGTGAGTCTAGGACAGCCAAGGCTATACAGAGAAACCCTGTCTCGAAAACCCAAAATCCAAAATACATACATACATACATACATACATACATACATAGTAGCAACAAAATAGTTTTATGTTTAGGGGTCCACCACAACATAAGGAATCATATTAAAGGGGTCACAGCATTAGGAAGGTTGAGAACCACTTCTCCAAGTGAATCAATGAAAGAGTAGAGCTAAGAAAGAGGGGTTCATGAGCCCCCCCTCCAAGTCTCCCTGAGGCAATGATGGCCCCTGAGAGGCATTCTGTTCCGTGTGGTGGCCTCAGAGTAAGGAGTTAATGCTCCAGCAAACAGCCTCTCAACTGAAACCCTGTAAGCAACCCTAATGAAACTCATCTGGTCATCAAAATCCATTAACTAATTAATTAATATGCAACAACGGAAGGGCTAGGTAGGAAGAGGAAAGGCCTCAGAGGTAGAAACAAGAGACAGCCACTGGTTGAATATGCTAAAAAAAAAAAAAAAAAAAAAAAAAAATGTGCACGAATGGAAATGCCAGGATGAGACTCGTTATGTGTATAATTAACATATGCTAATAAGAAATAAGTGAAGTCTGGGAGGATGGCCCAGCTGAGGCGAACTTCCAGAAAGGACTGGAATTAGAGCCCCAGAACACTTGGAAGAAAGATAGGAGACCTCCCCCCCCGCCCGGGGGTGGGGGGGGCAAACTTGTCAGCTGGAGGAGGAACTCCAAAGAGAACCTGCCTAATTAAATACACAGAGGAATTCAGGATGTCAGCCTCCCCTGACTGCCAACGTACATGTAGGAGCACCCGCATACACACGTGAACCCACGCACGGAATAACACGAACATGGAATCAAAAACTTATTTCTTTTTAATTTTAAAAATATGAGTCAACAAACCAGGCTTGGTGAAGTACGCCTTTAATCCCACCAGTGAGCGGTGGAGGAGGTGGAAAGATTAAGAAATTCAAGGTCATACTTAGCTACCCAGAGAATTCCAGGCCAGCCCAGGCTACTACCTGCGACCCCGTTTCAAAACAAAGCAAAAGAATGTTTCAACCGATACAGACTGACCTAGGTCGGATAGCTATGTCACGGAGCCTTGTAATCTAGGCACAGGAGAATGCCAAGTCCCTCCTAGATGGTGGAGGTAGGGTGCCAGAGGACACTGCCTCCAAGACACCCGCACAGGCACGCACGCACGCACACCAAGATAAGCCCTGGGAGGCAGGAGCCGGGGAGAGCCACGCAGGGTCACCGCCCCGTGAGGTGTGGCCGCTGCTGCTCCCAGGTTCCTCTGTTTGCTTATTACGCCCCACCTAGGGCCCAAGGTACTGTCTCCGCCCTCTGAACCCCGGGAAAACCTAGGTGACCTAGGAGATCCGTTGGTGTGGGACTTGTGGAGACTGCGGGGCGGAAGACGTAGAAACTGAGGTGCGGGGAGTGACGCCTTGCAGGAGGCTGCCCCGCCCCCCTCCTCCTGATTTCGTTGAGGAGGGAGCCGCCCCGTTCCCGGCCCTAACTGGCCCCCCGGCCGGCTGCGAGGAGCTTCCAGGAGGTGGAGACCGAGCCGACCTGCAGAGATGGAGGCGGCTAGCACCTGGGCGCTGCTGCTGGCGCTGTTGTCGCTGCTGGTGCTGCTGGCTCTGGCGCTGCCCAGGACACCGGCCAGAGGCCACCTGCCCCCGGGGCCCACGCCGCTGCCGCTGCTCGGGAACCTCCTGCAGCTGCATCCCGGGGCTCTGTACTCCGGGTTCTTGCGGGTGAGGGGACGCGGGAACATCCTAACCAGGGGATAAGGGGCGGCGGGGGGGGGGGGGGGGATATCTTCTAAGTGCCAGGGCAGATGAGCCTTGGCTATCTTAGGGAGGAGGCAGAAGCAGGGGTCCTCAGGGGAAAAGGACTAGGAATGTCTTAAGCCAGAGACTCGAACAAGTTGACGGTGGGCTGGGCAAGGGAGGGAGGGTACCCAGGTTGGGAAGGGCAGAGCTCACTCGGTCCTGGAAGCTGGACCCCCAAGGGGAAGTGATCCCAGAGGGGCGGGGAGGGGGGTGGGCAGGTAGTCCTTGGCTAAGAAAGAGAGGGAATGCCCTGGAAAGGGGACTAGAGCTGGTAGGGACACAGTTCACAAAGGTCTAGAAAGAAATGACACGCGGACCCAGAGAGGAAGGGCCCCTCCGCCCCCCCGCCCCGGGGTCACAGGGATCCAGAGAATCCTGGAAAGTTAGTGAGCTGGGGGACCAGAGCTGCAAAGGACACACACTCTAGACAAGAGGAGAGGTGAGTGAGCTTGTCGTCCCGCACTCCACCCTCGCACCCGTTAGAAAGGGAAGAAGCATCTGGAAGCTGGAGGGGGCTGAGCAGAGAGCATCCCGGGCTGAAGGGATCTGCCTCCGAGACTCCCCGAGTTGGGAGGGGGGGGATGGGTGTAGCTCAGCTAAGGAGGGAGCTAGGAGTTCCTGCCACCCCGTGGGAGGAGGGGGGGGCAGTCCCAACCTTAGGGGGGGGGGGGGGGGGATAGTGGGGAGTCAAGTTCTCCATTCAAAAATAATCTCGGGGACTTTAAGGACAGAAAAGGGAGGGTGGGCGGTTAAAGGAGAGATAGGAGACTTGCTCCTCAGGCAGCTGCTGTGAGCTTTAAGGGTTTAGCAGAGGTTGAAATGGGCAAGCCAGATACTGGGAAGAGGGAGGATTATGGGGAACCGAAGCTGTTTGTGGATGACCCCAACCAAGATCAGAGGTTAGAGCCTGGTAGGAAGTGAAAGGGAAGGCCAGAAGATGTATTTAAGAATCATACAGGATCATCAGCAGGAATGGGATGGCGGAAAAAGCCCTTAATCTCAAGCGTTCACAGGAGGCAGAGAAATCTCCGTGACTTGCGGGCCAGCCTGGTCTACTGAATTCCAGGACGGCCGGAGCAACACAGAGAAACCCTGTCTGGAGGGACAAAACCAAAACAAAACAAAAAAGTGCAAAGTGGATCTCCCGCTCCCACGCCACACACACTCGCATGCAAAAAGAAAACAGCTTCCCAAACAGATAGTTTTGCTTGGGGTTGGAAAGGGACCAATTCCTGGTATGGTGGGGGGTGGGGGCGGGCGGGGGGCAAAAGATAGACCACGTGACTTATCTGAGGCCAAAGTTTGGAACTAACAACAGCCTGGCTGGCAGAGGCAGCTCCGTGGGACCGGCCACCACCCTCTTCTCCCTCTCTGTCCCCAGCTAAGTAAGAAATATGGGCCGGTGTTCACCGTACACCTGGGCCCCTGGCGCCGCGTGGTGGTCCTGGTTGGGCATGATGCTGTTCGCGAGGCCTTGGGAGGTCAGGCTGAGGAATTCAGTGGGCGGGGATCGTTGGCAACGCTGGACAAGACTTTTGATGGTCATGGTGAGTCATGAGGGCAAATGGGGGAGGCTGGGTCCTGCCCTTGCTTATGGATACCGGATACCGAGGAGGTTGGGTATTTTTTTTTTTTTTTTTTTTTTACAGGTGACTTACTTAATGATTCCCTTTCTATGAAATGGGGTGATACTGGCACCTGTCCACTTAGGGCAGTAATAAGGGTCAAGTGGAAACTGGGCTGTGTCAAGTGAGTGCTAACTATAGTGAGAATCGTTACTACCACCAGGGCTATTAATTGATAGACAGGCACTCAGAGCACAGAAGCTTGACCGCGCGTGGCGATCCATGTCTGCAACCCCAACATTTCATAGGCTCAGGCCAACCTGGGCTGCATAGTGAGTTCATGGCCAGTTCGGGTTATATATTATCAGACAAATGCGACCCTGTCTTGAAAAAGCCAGGACGAGGGATACATAGTTTGCTGGTAGGGAATGCATAGAACCCACCAGTGACGGTCACAAGTCTTACTCAGTGGAGAGTGCTTGCCTAGAGCCCCTGCCTAGAATCCCCCAGTGAGGGGCTGGGGGTGTGGCTCAGTGGTAGAGCCCCTGCCTAGAATCCCCCAGTGAGGGGCTGGGGGTGTGGCTCAGTGGTAGAGCCCCTGCCTAGAATCCCCAAGTGAGGGGCTGGGGTGTGGCTCAGTGGTAGAGCCCCTGCCTAGAATCCCCCAGTGAGGGGCTGGGGTGTGGCTCAGTGGTAGAGCCCCTGCCTAGAATCCCCCAGTGAGGGGCTGGGGGTGTGGCTCAGTGGTGGAGCCCCTGCCTAGAATCCCCCAGTGAGGGGCTGTGGGCATGGCTCAGTGGTAGAGCCCCTGCCTAGAATCCCCCAGTGAGGGGCTGGGGGTGTAGCTCAGTGGTAGAGCCCCTGCCTAGAATCCCCCAGTGAGGGGCTGGGGCGTGGCTCAGTGGTAGAGCCCCTGCCTAGAATCCCCCAGTGAGGGGCTGGGGGCCTGGCTCAGTGGTAGAGCCCCTGCCTAGAATCCCCCAGTGAGGGGCTGGGGATAGGCATGACTCATTGGTTGAGAACTTAACAAGCACAAGGCCTGGGTTTATGTCCAACAACTCCTTAAAGGATGCAGGGAGGGCCGGGCATGGTGGTGCACACCTTTTATATATATATATATATATATATAATATACAGTGCTCTGCCTGCATGTACACCTGCACAACAGAAGAGGGCGCCAGATCTCATTCCAGATGGTTGTGAGCCACCATGTGGGTGCTGGGAACTGAACTCAGGACCTTTGGAAAGAACAGGCAGTCCTCTTAGCTTCTGAGCCATCTCTCCAGCCCACCTTTAACCCCGCCTGCCTATGCCTCCCGAGTGCTGGGATTAAAGGCGTGCGCCACCACCGCCCAGCCGATGTATGCATTTTCAACAGGGAAAGACCGTTAAGTGAATAGACGTAAATGCTGGAAGCCCAGGGAAAGGACCAGCCGCACCAGGACAAGGGCTAAGGGTCGAAAGAAATGGTATTTGGAAGAGATGAGGACGTGAGAGAGGCCCAGAGTTCTGATCTGGGGGGGGGGGGCTGAGGTGGGGAGAAAAGCTAGCTTCAGATATGGGGAGGGCTGAGGGCAGCTGCCAACTGCCGCCATAAGCCAGCCTTCAACAAGTGCCGCAGCGCCGAGCTCAGAGGGGGAGATGTGTACAAAGCAGGCGTCTTGGGTAAAGGAGAAGGCCATGTGACGTCAGCCTTCTTCCTTTCTGCTCATGTTCTTACTCACTGTGGGCTCATGGGGGCCCATGACATGCTGGCATGGCCAGATAGGACAAACAGGGATTCGAAGGTGATGACTGGTCACACGCAGGAGACTATCTGCCCCGGCTTAAGTTCAAAGGATAAAGAGCAAATTCAATTATGTACTTACGGAGCACTTACTGAGTTATTACACGCGCATGCATGTGTCCGTGCACGCGCGCACGTACACCCATGCACCCAGTCACACACACGCACAGGACTTCTGCCAGACTGGTAGAGATTCAGGACAGGGTCCTGGGGACATGTCACTGGGAGGAAGGGACCGGTCCCTCCTTGAACCCAGCCTTCTATGCAGGGGTTTTCTTCGCCAACGGGGAGCGCTGGAAACAGCTGCGGAAATTCACCCTGCTTGCTCTACGGGACCTGGGCATGGGCAAGCGAGAAGGCGAGGAGCTGATCCAAGCGGAAGTGCAGAATCTGGTGGAGGCGTTCCAGAAGACAGAAGGTCAGCGGGGTGGGGCCAACAAATCCTTCCAAGAGGAAGAGGAACCATCTCCATAGTCCTGGGTGGTGGTGAATCTGCTGGAGGGGAAACTGGGGGTCGGGGTGGGGGATGGCTTTGCTCACCTCCTCACTGACTCAGTCCTCAGCCCTGGCTGTGCTACTGTGCTACAACATCCCTCTCTGTCCCTAAGCATGTTTTCTCCCGCCCCCTCCCCCCCATCCTCCCTCTTTATCCCCTATCTCTTCCCCTACCTCTTTTTTTTTTTTTTTTCTTGTTTTGTTTGTGACGATGAAATTTCACCAGTTAGGCCAGGCTGGCCTGGAATTGCTGGCGTGAGCTAGCACACCTGGCTCTTTTTGTTGTTGTTGTTGGTGTGTGTGTGTGTGTGTGTGTGTGTGTGTGTTAAGTACTGTTTATTTCATATCATACATAAACCGCATAAGTGCCTTTATGTAGTAAAAAGGCAGCATCCCTGACGCAGGGGATCGTAATTAAATCGGCATCGTCAAGAATAGACAGTTGCTTCCTGACATTTAACCATTGCCTGTAACCATTGCCAATGAACACAAACTGAAACACAGGTCTTCTTGTTTCTGAGACTGTGATAGAATGTTCCTCCTTCCCCCCCCCCACCCCCATCCCACCCCGTGTTTAAACATGCTCATTTTGCCCAATTAAATAAATCCCAAGTATAAAACAAACCAATAGTTTTAAGGGGACAGCCTCATCTTTGTGGAAAGCAGAGCATCACTAATTATGTCCAATCTTAAGAAAGAGAGAGCAGGGCTGGAGAGATGGCTCAGTGGTTAAGAGCACTGCCTGTTCTTCCAAAGGACCCGGGTTTAATTCCCAGCACCCACATGGCAGCTCACAACTGTCTGTGACTCCCAAGATCTGACACCCTCACACTAATTAAAATTAAATAAAATTTTTTTTTAAATGTCATATCCACTTTACTACAAGTGAGTTAACTCGAATCAGGACGGTCCAACAAAAACGTGGCTTTGCCATTCACGATCTGAATGTTGGTGTATGGGTTGAGTCATGGTACACACTAAAAGCTACAAGCCATTTGTTTTGGAATAAACAAGGAAGCGGGATTGCTCGTTAGCGGCCTTTTTAAGGCAAGCTATTAGGTCTGCCCTTTCTCCCTTCTTAATCCAGTAAAGATAGTTTTTGGCCCAGATGTGTACCTTTAGGAATTCTCCAAATACTCCATCTGGGTACCTTCTCCCTGGGTGAACGCCTTTGTTCTCGTTGGCATCTGTGTTAAGAGAATCCAGTGGCCTGGCCTGGCTTCTGCCCTAAAGGACCATGGTGATCTGGTCCAGCTTTGTGCTTGGCCCCCTTCTCTACAGGGTGGCACTGGGCACACCTCTGAACAAAGATCTTCTTGCCTTTCTCAGCATCACCCATTTCTAACTCACTCCCAGCTGGTCGACATCACAGATGCTACAGCCCAAAGACGGACATCCTGTGTGCTCTCCCGGCCCCCCCCCCCCCTCTCTCTCTCTCTCTCTCTCTCTCTCTCTCTCTCTCTCTCTCTCTCTCTCTCTTTCTCTCTCACCTTCTGCCTTCCATGCCCCCCAGGATGCCCATTTGACCCGTCCCTGCTGCTGGCCCAGGCCACCTCGAATGTCATCTGTTCCCTCATGTTTGGCATCCGTTTGCCCTATGAAGATAAAGAGTTTCAGGCTGTGATCCGAGCAGCAAGTGGTACCTTGGTGGGGATCAGCTCCCCGTGGGGCCAGGTAAGTGGTGGGAGCCTTCTCCAGCCTCGGGGCTCCGTGTCAGATGCTCTGGGAATGAGCTGCCTCTTCCTGCACCCACAGGCCTACGAGATGTTCTCCTCGCTGCTGCAGCCCCTCCCAGGCCCACACAGGCAGCTCCAGCACCACCTGGGCACCCTGGCTGCCTTCGTTATGCAGCAGGTACAGCAACACCAGGGAAGCTTCCACGCCTCGGTTCCTGCACGTGACGTCGTCGATGCCTTCCTGCTAAAGATGGCACAGGTGTGGAAGCGCGGGAGAAAAAAGGGTCCCTCTTGACCCCTTGTGGCTACTGGCCTAGCTGATAGTCCGTCTACTTAGCATCTGCTGAGTCCTCGTCACTGGGATGAATTCAGGATGGCACTCTGGAAAGCAGCCTGCAATACGGAGCTTTCTTCAGGGACTCAGAGCTCCTGAGGGTCTCCATTAGTCCCCTCCCTTTTTATTTTTGGTGAGATAGCATCTTACTCTGTAGCTCAGGCTGGCCTGGAACTCACCCAGTAGCGTAGACTGGCCTAGAACTCACTCTGTAGCCCAGGCTAGCCTAGAATTCACCCTGTAGCATAGGCTGGCCTAGAACTCACCCTATGACCTAGGCTAGCCTAGAACTCACTCTGTAGCCCAGGCTGGCCTGGAATTCACCCTGTAGCCTAGGCTGGCCTAGAACTCACCCTGTAGCCTAAGCTGGCCTAGAACGCACCCTGTAGTGTAGGCTGGCCTGAAACTCACCCTATGACCTAGGCTAGGCTGGAACTCACCCTGTAGCCCAAGCTGGCCTAGAACTTACTCTGTAGCCTAGACTGGCCTAGAACTCACCCTATGGCCTAGGCTGGCCTGAAACTTACTCTGTAGCCCAGGCTGGGCTGGAACTCACTCTGTAGCCCAGGCTG
>CAJRSG010009408.1:105562-118281 GCA_907169655.1 Acomys percivali
GGAACTCACTCTGTAGCCTAAACTGGGCTGGAACTCACTCTGTAGCCTAGGCTGGCCTGGAACTCACTCTGTAGCCTAGGCTGGGCTGGAACTTGCAGAGATCCCCATACATCTGCCTCCCAAGGGCTAAACCACGAGACCTGGTTTTAACTCACCTTCTCTACCTACCTGTCTCAGTGTGGGAAATGTAGCTCAGTTGGCAGAGTCCTGCCGAGCATGCAGGAAGCCCTGAGTTCCACCACTAGCACCACATGAACTGGGTATGGGAGCTCACACCTGTGATCCCAACACCTGGGAGGCACATCTTCAGCTATATAGCAAGTTTGAGGCCAACCTGTGCTATAGGTGACCCTGTTTCAAAAAAGGAAGTAATGTCCCAGGAGGTAAAGATGCTTAGCACCAAGTCTGACTGTCTGTGTCTGATCCCCGGGATCCACATAGCGGATGGAGAGAACCAGCTCCTGCAAGTGCCCTCTGACCCTCACACGCGTGCCACGGCACACATGTGCCCACACGTGAAATTTTTAAAAGAAGTTTGGTTTTTTTCTTTCTTTTCTTTCTTCCTTTCTTTCTTTTTTCTTTTTATTTTTCTTTTCTTTTTTTTTTTTAATCTTGAATCTCACCTGGCGGTGGTGGCACACACCTTTAATCCCAGCACTCCAGAACAGAGGTAGACGGATCTCTGAGTTCGAGGCCAGCCTGGTCCTCAGATCGAGTTCCAGGGCCGCCAGAAATACAGAGAGAAACCCTGTCTGGAAAAAAAAACACACACACACACACACACACACACACACACACACACACACACACACACACACACATCATCATCATCATCATTTGTTAACATTGTTAATATATTACATATTAATAATATGCTAATATATAAGTAACATGTTACTTATTATTATAAATAATCTAGAATCTATATCCCACTTAATTAACAGTTCCTAATTTCTCAACAATTATTTCAATACTCAATACTCAGGAGAAACAGAACCCAGGTACAGAATTCACCGAGAAGAACTTGCTGATGACGGTCGCGTATCTGCTGTTTGCTGGGACGATGACCGTTGGTGCCACCATCCGCTACGCCCTCCTGCTCCTGCTAAAACACCCTCAAGTCCAACGTAAGAAACTGTCCCCCGCCAGGCGGGCCCCCCCCCCCCCCAGCATCCCCCCAGAACCAGAGTGATGGTGCCAGGGCACAGAAGGTGCGGGGAGATGGAAATAAACCCCATTAGGGTTCCCTGAACAACATGGGCTTCTAGAACAACTGACCACAGTACAAGACGTAGTGAGAGTCAAGGCAGGACTTGCCACCTGTATCCTGTGCCTTGTCCCCAGTCATGGGGAGCCATAGAAGAACCTTGAGCAGGAAAGACATGATTCAGTTTGCATTCATTTATGGGTTTTTTTTTTTTTTTTAATTTGAGATAGGGTCATACTCTTTAGCCCAAGTGAGCCTGCTACTCACTGTGTAGCCCAGGTTAGCCTCTTTAACTCAGGGTCCTGGCTTGGCTTCCCAAGTGCTGCGTTTGGTCATGGATGTGAATTAACCCACACTTGGCTTTAAACAGAAAAAAGTGCATCTTAGAAGATCTTTGCGCCACCATGAGGGGATGAATTGTAGGAGACCCAGTGGCTGGAGCTCTGGCCTAGAATCTCAGGGGGGGGGGGGGGAAGGCAGACAAAGCTGAATACTTAAGAAGACAGGCCTAGGCCAGGCGGTGGTGGTGCACGCCTTTAATCCCAGCACTCGGGAGGCACAGGCAGGCGGATCAATGTGAGTTCGAGGCCAGCCTGGTCTACAAAGAGAGTCCAAGACAGCCAGGGCTACACAGAGAAACCCTGTCTCGGGAAAAAAAAAAAAAAGACAGGCCCAGGTCAGGCTATGGAGACATGGAGGGGGTTGGGAGCCATAGGGGTAGAATAAGCAGGTTGTGGGGGGCAAGAAAGGACTTGTCCAGGGGAGGGCTTGAGTTTCTAGCTGGGAAGCTGAGGGCAGTGGCCTCACCCTGAGCTAGGGGACAGGAAGGATGAGGATGGAGTTGGTTTCAAAGGGGCTGCTGAACAGGGATCATGGGTGGCTTGTGCCTATAATCCTAGCACTCAGAAGGCCTGATGCAGGGTGATGGCCACGAGTTCAAGGCCAGCCTTTTCTACATAGCGAGTGCCAGTGGCTACATAGTAAGGCCCTGTCTCAAGAGAAAGGGGATGGGGGGAGATGGAAGGGCGGGGGAGGATATTAAAGTCACCCCCAGAAGGGCCTAGGCCTACAAAAGAAGAGAAGCCCAAACTCCACAAGGCACTGGATCAGGACCGGAGATTAGAAATGATAATCAGGCCTAGGAAGATGGCTCAGAGGGTAAGAGCGCCTGCTGCGCAAGCATGGGGACCTGAGTTCAAATCCGCACCACACGTGTAAAAAGCTTAGCATGCCTGTAACCCCACCGCTAAGGGAGGAGGGGGCCGAGATAGGAGAATCCCTAGGATTTGCTGGCTGCCAGCCTGTATAGCTCCAGGTTCAGCGAGGGACCCTGTCTCAAAGGAATAAGCTGGCGAGTGATAGAGCAGGGCACCTATATCCCCTTGGGGGGGGGGGGGTGCAAACATCCCCACCCCCACCTCTACACACACAAGTAAAGTCATCATCCAGGTGTAGGAGTGCACACCGGTAGCCCCAGCACTTGGGCTATGAGGCAAGAGCATATAGTGAGTTTGAGGCCCAGCCTTGGTTACACGTTGAGTTACACTCGACCCTGTCTCAAAACAAACAAAACCACAACCACAACAACAACAAAAGCAGTGACAAAGAGGTAAGGGGTCATGGCCAGAGCAGAGGCTGGACCTGAGCCTGCAGCAGTGAAGGAGGGGGAGGCTGGGAATGAACCGCCCACCTCCACCCCCACCCCCTGAGGAGTTCAATGTGTCCAGCTAAATGCTTGAAAACTAATGAAACAGCCCCACCGAATAGGCAGCAGTTAGAGACAGACCTAGCGATGGTAGTGAACTCCGCGCGCGATGACTCTGACTGAATGCCTCCGTTCCCTCACCAAGGAAATGGAGATCAGTAATGGTTCTCGGCATGTCGGGCGTGGTAATGCACGCCTTTATTCTCAGCACTTGAAAGGCAGAGAGGCAGGTGGATCTCCGTGAGTTCTAGGCTATCCTGGGTCTACTTGGTGATTTCCAGGGCAGCCAGGGCAACATAAAGAAATCCTGCCTCAGCCAGGCGCGGTGGTGCATGCCTGTAATCCCAGAGCTCAGGGAGGCAGACGCAGATGGGTCTCTGTGAGTTCGAGGCCAGGCTGATCTACCAAGGGAGTCCAGGACAGCCAAGGCTACACACACATTGCACGCACGCGCGCACAGGACAAACAGAAAAGCAACTCAATACCAGTTTTAGTTTCCTGGAGTTAAGACAAAGTAGATCCAATACCATATATATATATAGGATGAACGAGACCCCAGGCCTATTTGCTCCTCGCCTGCTGCCAGCCCTTACCCCCAAACGACTGCTGCACAAGATGAGGCTCCCAGGAAAAGGGTCGCAGGGCGCATCCCACCGCTGACCCGCAACCCTCCTCTTGCGTGCAGAGCGTGTTCGGGAGGAGCTGATCCAGGAGCTGGGTCCCGGCAGGGCTCCGAGTCTGAGCGAGCGCACTCGGCTCCCTTACACGGATGCAGTTTTGCACGAGGCACAGCGGCTCCTGGCATTGGTGCCCATGGGAATGCCTCACACCCTCACGAGGACCACTCGCTTCCGAGGATACACTCTGCCCCAGGTAGGTATATGGCACGGCCAGAGCAGTTATCTCTTTGAAATCTCTGCCTCTGTCTCCCTCCTCGCCCCAACCGCCACCCCTTTCTCGCTGGCCTCCAAGTGAAAAACAGTTCAGGCATGCAACCACGAGGGGGCGACATATTCCCAATCCTGAGATACTTACTATCCGCAGCCTGTAACTCTGCAGTTTTCTTAGCTGAAACTTGAACAAATCGCTTCATCCGCTGAACCTCAACATAACCCTCTTCTAAATTAGGAATAATAATAATAATAATAATAATAATAATAATAATAACAACAACAACAATAACAACAATAATAATAATAATAATAATAATAGTACTCATTTGAACTTGTAAGATCATGCTTATAAACACCCACCTCTTAGTAACTGGTGGATGCCATGTGTACCTACACGCAAGGACAGCCACGGTGTCATAACAACACCTTACGCTGGGCCGGCTATTGCTCGGGACGCTTTCTGTTGGTATTATTTTCTTTCATCTCCAAAACCATCCTGTGTAATCATCCCACCCGTTTTCAAAGAAACTAAGATCTGTATGTATGCACCCAGCCACGGACGGAGTGGAAAGTCAGGATTTGAACCCAGAACCTAAGTATTAGGTTCAACCTAACAGTCCCATGGTGCTTTGCCTGGGGCTCCTTCGCCTTCACAGCTCACACTCGATCGGCCAGACTCCCTAGCAAAGAATGTCATGCCCCTCTTCCCCGGCTCCCCTACCTGCCCTCACCATCTTAACATAGCAGCCCCAAGGATACGCAAGCTCTGCTCTGGCCGGGGGTTGGGGGGGGTGGGGGGTGCAACCCTCCCGGCCTGAGGCCTTCAAGGACGGTCCTCCCATACACACCCTTGACTTCGCCTGCCTGAGACACTCCCCCCCAGAGAGCTGGCTTCCTACAGCCACAACTTAATCTCTGGATCACAACATACTCCCAGAATTTCAAAACAGTATAAAAATAGCCCTGCTCTGCCAGCCTTCCCTGGGGACTTCCCTGGGGACTTCCTTCGGCTACGGCTTGTGTTCTCCAAGCCTTAGTTTCCCTTTTCTCTTTTATAGTCCTGTGTCCCCACCGTGTGGTACCAGGGCCTCTCACACATTATGCACGTGTTCTACCACGGACTTACATCCCTAGACATGCACCCTTTTTTTTTTCCCCTTTTTCTTTTATTTTCTTTCTTTTTTTTGTTTTTTTTTTTTTTTGTTTTTGTTTTTTTTGTTTTTGTTTTTGTTTTTCAAGACAGGGTTTCTCTGTGTAGCCTTGGCTGTCCTGGACTCACTCTGTAGACCAGGCTGGCCTCGAACTTACAGCGATCTGCCTGCCTCTGCCTCCCGAGTGCTGGGATTAAAGGTGTGTGCGCCACCACGCCCGGCTTTTCTTTTTCTTTTGAAATAAGATCTTGTTAGGTAGCCCAGGCTGGCCTTAAACTTGCTGTCTTGCTGCTTCCTATCTCAGCCTCTGGGGTGCTGAGATTACAGGCGTGTGTCACCACACTCAGGTGCTCAGTCTTTCAATTGGGCGTGCCATTATCTCCTTCCTGGGCTTAATCCAGAGAGTCTCAGTAAAAAGGAGCAGCGAGGCCACTGTGTGCACCTGTTATATACAAGGCAGTGAGTGTGCATACCCGGTTAGTCCCAAGCGGTGGCAGGCACCAGCTATACCAGCACTCAGACAGTGAGGCAGGAGGATTGCTGCAAGTTCAAGGCTAGCCTGGGCTACATAGTGAGACCCTGTCTTGAAAGAAAGTTGGAGCAAAAGGGAAAAAGGAGAGAGAGTCACAGGCACAGAAGCGTTTTTGGGTTTTTTTTTAAGATTTATTTATTTATTATACATACAGTGCTCTGCCTGCATGTACACCTGCTCACCAGAAGAGGGCGCCAGATCTCACTATAGATGGCTATGAGCCACCTTGTGGTTGCTGGGAATTGAACTCAGGACCTTTGGAAGAGCAGACAGTGCTCTTAACCTCTGAGCCATCTCTCCAGACCCCAGAAGCATTTAATTAAAGAGTGTATAGTGGGGCTGGAGAGATGGCTCAGCGGTTAGGAGCACTGTCTGCTCTTCCAGAGGTCCTGAGTCTAGCTCCAGGGGGATCCGATGTTTTTAGCATCTATGTGTATTCACATACTCATGCGCACCGACACACACACACACACACACACACACACACACACACACACACACGCTTTTAAATACTAAAATTAAAAAAATATCTAAATACAAATAAATCTTTTTAAAAATATCTTAAAATTGAATCAAGTTGTATTAGCAATATCAGCATAGGACACTCAGCTGTGTGAGCTTCCACCCTGTCCCCTCAGGGCACGGAGGTCTTCCCTCTGATCGGCTCCGTACTGCATGACCCTGAGGTTTTCAAGAACCCAGAGGAGTTCCATCCAGGCCGCTTCCTAGATGCCGATGGCCAGCTGAGGAAACACGAAGCTTTCCTGCCCTACTCCTTAGGTATCTACTGGGCTTTGGGGAATAAGGAGAGGCTGCCCGTGCCCATCGGGGAGGCATTTACCTGCACCCCAGGGCCTCTGTGGGCTCCCCCCTGTCCTGTGAGCACAGCTGACTCAAACCCCTTCCCGCCAGGTAAGCGAGTGTGCCTGGGAGAAGGCCTCGCTCGGGCGGAGTTATGGCTCTTCTTCACGGCCATCTTGCAGGCCTTTTCTCTGGAGACCCCGTGCCCGCTGGGTGACTTGAGCCTGCAGCCAGCGGTCAGCGGACTTTTCAACATCCCCCCAGACTTCCAGCTGCAGGTCTGGCCCACAGGGGACCATTCCAGATGAAAGAAAGGGATTTGGAAGGTGGTGGGAGCCACCTGGGGCGGACAAAGTCTGAAGAGTGTGTGAAGCAGCCGTCTCAGAAGCTACACCACACACCACACGCCATGTATCCAGGCAGCTCTGGAGACCGGGGACCACACCCTCGTATACAACCACAAGGCAACTGATGCAGATGCTTTTTTTTTTTTTGCTTTTTCTTTTTGAGGGCTGTCTGAACCAGGACCTTGCTAGGTAGCACAAGCTGGTCTCAAACTTGTGATTCTCCAGCCTCCGATTGCTGAGCGCTAGAAACACAGGAATGCACCACCACGAGCCCCTACGTAAATGTAGTGCAGGCCGTCTGGAATCACAAGCATATAGCCACATACCCCACCATCCACCTCAAAACCCCAGTCCAGCTACCACTCACACAGCCACACAAACAGCCTAACCATGTTCAGGACTCTTACCGTCCTCCATATCTGTCCCTCTCAGCACCACTGTTTGCTGGGTCCCCGCCACTGCTGTAGAAAACAGCATGCCCCAGCTGGGGTCATGTCACAGCCAGAACCATGTTCCTGTCTACTCCCATGGATGACCTCAGCACCGTCCCGCCACATGAGTGCCTCCTTCAGTGGCCACCATCCAGTACCACACAGCCAGCTGGGCCATACGTGACAATGTTCCCAGTTTCTTCCCCGCTGAGACACACCATGACGGTAGAACTCCACTCCCTTTGTCCCTCAAACACACTCCATCCAACAAATTTCCCCCAAATACGGACGTTTCCTGGTCTGTAATTGTGCACACAGACCTTGTACACATGAAAAACATTAACCCAAAGGTTGGGGGGTGACTTCCCCAGCCGTGTTTATATACTCTTGTTATTGGGACCCTGCTCTCAAACACATCCTGACCTAACTCTACACATAAGCCCCCCTCCCCCCCCCCTCCAAATCAGGGTAGGCTGGGTACAGAGCTCAGAGTGAGAGCCCTTGCCTAACATTTATGAAGCCAAATAGTTCAGTTCCCCAACACCGCTCAAAAAAGAAAAATTTAAGCCGGCAGTGGTGGCACACACCTGTAATCCCAGCACTCAGGAGGCAGAGGCAAGGCAGAGCTCTGTGAGTTCGAGGCCAGCCTGGTCTACAAAGCCAGTCCAGGACAGCCAAGGCTACACAAAGAAGCCCTGTCCCGAAATCCAAAGGGAAAAAAAAAATCCCCCACTGAACCATTCCCCAGCCCTTCCCCTGAAAGATCGAGATGACCAAACAGGGACGGGGCTCTACCCCTCCCTATCAGGACAGAGGCCTTATCTGACCTCTTCGTGACTTTTAAAAGTCCTTGTTTTGGAATAAAAGTTTGTTTCTGGCCCAGGACTGGACCCCCCTCAGCTTGTGTGACGGAGTCCCAGTGACTAAGGGGTGGGTGGGGATGGGGGAGTCCGCCCCTCCCCTGAGGCTGGGAGGGAGCTGAAAAACACGGTCACCGCCCACCTCCCCATTGACGTCAGTACCAGATGGGATGCAGAGGGGGAGGGGACGGGGCTGGGGCCGGCTGCTGTCCTGCTTGGCGGGCTGGGGTGGGGGCCGGGAATGGGGGGCGGGTGGATTCGGGATCGCTGGAAAGACTGCAGCCAACAGCAGATCTGGCCCCTGGAAGGACTCCAACTCTGAACACAGATACTGACACACAAGCAGTAAGGACACAGGCTATCGCCCAGCTCTGGCCTCTGGTACCATCCTTTCTCGCCTGTTTTCCCCCCATTACTCCGGTTTTGTTTTTGTTTGTTTTTTTAATAACCATCAACTCTGCTTGGAGGTGTAGCTCAGTGGTGAGCACCTGCTTAGCATGTATACGCGAGTTCCATTCTTCATCACTGACAGAATTAAAAATAAAATCACCACGAACTTTCCGCTGGGTCTAGTTCACTTATCACCCCTTTAAAAGGTTATTTTAAGGAAAAAAAATTTTTTTTAATAATTGAGAGTGCGTGTCTTTTAATTTCTTTCAAGACAGGGTCTTAGGGGAATGATGGTGGCTCATGCCTTTAACCCCAGCACTCTGTGTAAGTTCGAAGCCAGGCTGGTCTACATAGTGTGTTCCAGGAGAGCCAGATCTAGACAGAGAAATCCTGTCTGGAAAAAAAAACCAAACAAAACAACAACACAAAGAACAGGGTCTTCGTCGACCAGAATGACTCCTTTGTAAAGCTAACACCAGCCTTGACCTTTTTTTTTTTTTTTTTTTTTTTAATATTTATTTATTATGTATACATTGTTTTGCCTGAATGTACCCCTGCATGCCAGAAGAGGGCGCCAGATCTTCTTATAGATGGTTGTGAGCCACCATGTGGTTGCTGGGAATTGAACTCAGGACCTCGGGAAGAGCAGGTTGGCGCCCTTAGCACTCTGAGCCATCGCTCTATAGCCCCTAGCCTTGACCTTCTGATCCTCTTTTTTTTGTTGTTGTTTTTCAAAACAGGGGTTTTCTGTGTAGCCTTGTCTGTCCTGGACTCGCTTTGTAGACCAGGCTGGCCTCAATCTCAGAGATCTGCCTGCCGCTGCCTCCCAAGTGGCTGGGATTAAAAGCGTGCGCCACCACCACACCTGGCCTCGCCATGTCCCACTTTATATGGCACTGGTAGTGGAACTCCGGGCCTTTATCACGTCCTAGATAGGCACTCTACCTCTACAAACCAAGGTACGTCCCCAGACCTATATCATCTTTCTAAAAGCTGTCTGGGGGCTGGGGAGATGGCTCAGCAGTTAAAAGCCCTGACTGTCCTTCCAAAGGCCCTCAAGTCTGATGCAAAGCACCCATATGGCAACTCAAAACTCTCTATCAACTCCAATTCCAGGAGGTCTAACGTCCTCCTCTGTCTTCTGAGGACACCAGGCATGTATGTGGTACACACAGATATCCCTGCCTCTGCCTCTTGAGTGCTGGGATTAAAGGCATGCACCACCACCGCCCAGCACTTAATAGGTTTCAAAGAAATACATATATGGGCTGATGTATAGTTCAGTGGTATAGCATCTGCCTAGAATCCCCCAGTGAGGGGCTAGGGGCGTGGCTCAGTGATAGAGCCTCTGCCTAGAATCCCCCAGTGAGAGGCTGGGGGTGTGACTCAGTGGTAGAGCCCCTGCCTAGAATCCCCCAGTGAGGGGCTGGGCTGTGGCTCAGTGGTAGAGCCCCTGCCTAGAATCCCCCAGTGAGGGGCTGGGGTGTGGCTCAGTGGTAGAGCCCCTGCCTAGAATCCCCCACTGAGAGGCTGGGGTGTGGCTCAGTGGTAGAGCCTCTGCCTAGAATCCCCCAGTGAGGGGCTGGGGGCGTGGCTCAGTGGTAGAGCCCCTGCCTAGAATCCCCCAGTGAAGGGGCTGGAGGTGTTGCTCAGTGGTAAAGACCCTGCTTTGAACCCCCCAGGAAGGGGCTGGGGGCATGGCTCAGTGGTAGAGCATCTGCCTAGAATCCCCCAGTGAGAGGATGGGGTGTGGCTCAGTGGTAGAGCCCCTGCCTAGAATCCCCCAGTGAGGGGCTGGGGTGTGGCTCAGTGGTAGAGCCCCTGCCTAGAATCCCCTAGTGAGGGGCTGGGGTCTGGCTCAGTGGTAGAGCCCTGCCTAGAATCCCCCAGTGAGGGGCTGGGGCGTGGCTCAGTGGTAGAGTGCTGACTTAGCATGCAGGAGACCTTGGATTCCCTGCCCAACACTGCAAAACAAAAGAAATATGGAAAAATTCTGAAATTTAGTTAATAACTAAAATAACTAATGAGTATAAGTTATGAGTTTCATGTTGTTGTTGTTGTAGTTTGAGACAGGTTATCTCAACCCTGGATGTACCGGAACTCACTGTGACCAGACTGGCTTCAAACTCACAGACCTCCTGTTGCCTCTGCCTTCCAAATGCTGGGATTAAAGGCGTGCATCACATTGCCTGGCCTGCTTTGCATATGGTTATAACACTTCAAATGATTTGAAAAGGGATGAGGCTTAAGGCTTTTCTCTTATTTATTTATTTATTTATTTGTTTATTTATTTATTTGTTTGTTTTAATTCTGGGTGCTTGTGAATGGACATTTACGCACAGCACGAACAGCACAGCTGCCCTGTTGAGAGTGGAAAAATACTCACAGGAATTTGTTCTCTCCTTCAACCATGTGGGTCTCAGGGGTCACTCTCAAGTAATCAGATTTGTCCCCAAGTGCCTTTACATTTTGAGGTTTTTGTTGTTGCTGTTGTTGTTTTGGTTTGGTTTCTGTTTCTTTCTTTTGTTTGTTTGTTTGCTTGCTTGCTTTATTGGGGGGGGGTGGTAGCGTTGAGTGGTTTTTTTTTTTTCTTCCTATTATAATTTTATTTTATTTTATTAATTTATTCATTTATTCATCTCAATTGTTATCCCATCCCTTGCATCCTCCCATTTCCCCCTCCTCCCCTCCCCTATGACTGTGACTGAGGGGAACCTCCTCCCCCTGTATATACTCATAGGGTATCAAGTCTCTTCTTGGTAACCTGCTATCCTTCCTCTGAGTGCCACCAGGCCTCCCTCTCCAGGGGACGTGGTCAAATATGGGACACTAGAGTTCGTGTGAAAGTCAGACCCCACTCTCCACTCAACTGTGGAGAATGTCCTGTCCAATGGCTAGATCTGGGTAGGGATGAGTTATTTTTATAAACCAGTGTTTCTCCTAGCTTATGTCTTACCCCGGCTATCACACAAATAATTGAGACTCTTCCCAACACAATCTTGAGCAGTTCATGTCTGTTCTTAGGACCTTATGCTATTTTATCTGGCTCCCAGCAAACATCCCAGCCGCACTTGCTCGGCTCCAGCTCCTTTCTCCTGATCTCCCTTGGACCGCTACCCACAGCTGAATGCCCTGGCTCAATCCTCTACTTCCTCTGTGAAGGGTTCCTCCCCTGGCTGGCAGGAAGGCCAGCCCTATTTTCTCCCCTGCTCATCAGTTGGCTGTAAGCTGCTTTATTGACATATTGGGACAGTAGGAGAGCAGAGTGTACACAACATTTAGACAGTAAATTCTCAGAACAAAGCTTGCAACCAGACACGAGGGGTACAGAAATCAGCATTTAAACTACACAATAACCTGATGCCTACAGGGTTGTTTTTTCGTTGGTTGGTTGGTTGGTTGGTTGGGGTTTTGTTGCTGTTGTTGTTTTGTTCTGTTCTGGTTTTGGTTAGGTTTTTGGATTTTTGAGACAGGGTTGCTCTGTGTCCTGGAACTCATTCTGTAGGACAGGCTGGCCTTGAACTCAGAGATCTGCCTGCCTCTGCCAGTGCTGTCATTAAAGGCAGTGTGTCACCAGCCATCATCACCTGGGTACCCTTTGTGCCATCTTGACGGTCATTAAAAAAAAAATTAGTCAATGACTTGTCTTTGCTTTGCACTCAAAATCACATTCAAGGAAATCTGGAATCCTCCAAATAATGTATTTACAGAGTTGTGGAGCCAAATATGGTGACATATGCCTCTAATCACAGCACCCAAGAGGCTGAGGCAGGAGGATCACCAAGAGTTTGAGGCTAGCATCAAGTACGCAGTCAAGCTGAGGTAGCCTAAGCCATACCTAGAGGCTGCCTCAAAGATAAGTAAGGAAATAACCCTGGACTTTGCACTATGTCAACATAAAAGTTGACAGTACAATGATTTCAGTAGGGGAAAAAAAAAAAAAAAAGACATGGCTTTATCCACAGCCAAGAATTACTGGACATCAAGGTAAAACCTATGTAACTAGTGACTGTGGTCAGTGGGCACTGAGTTGGTGACATAGTTCATTGCTAGAGGGTTTGCCTAGTTAACACTGTAGAGACCCCGATACAGGCTGGAGAGATGGCTCAGAGGTGAAGAGCACCGTCTATGCTTCCAAAAGTCCTGTCAATTCCCAGCAACCACATCGACCTATAATGAGATCTGGTACCTTCTTGTGGCGGGCAGGCACTCATGTGGGCAGAATAGAGTATAAATAATAAATAACTCTTTAAAAAGAAGAAAGAAAGAAAGGAAACACGGATACAGCTCAATTGGTCTAGTGCTTGCCTTGCAAACAAGCTCTGTGGTCAAAGCCCAAAACACACACTCACTCACACTCACACATACACACACTCACTCATATACACCTACTGACACACAC
>CAJRSG010009408.1:166832-214283 GCA_907169655.1 Acomys percivali
TATTATTATTATTATTATTATTATTATTATTATTATTATTATTATTAATGTGTGAGTGATCTGTCTTCACACATACCCAGAAGAGGGAATCAGATCCCATTACAGATGGTTGTGAGCTACCATGTGATTGCTGGGAATTGAACTCAGGACTTCTGGAAGGGCAGTCAGGACTCTTAACAGCTGAGCCATCGCTCCAGCCCCTACTGTCCACTCTTATTGGCCACTCTGTAACCCTTAATTTGAACACTTACTTGCTGACCTTGTTCCCCAGCATAATCCCCACCGCATCCCCACCCCCCTCCCCCCTCCTCTAGTTTATTCACCTGACACATTTCCTACCTGGTGAAGTCTATCTCTAACTAGTTTATAACTGTTTAAGAAAAGGCCTAGAGGCCTGGGTGTAACGCAGTGGTAGAGCCCTTGCCTAACTGAGCACATGTCAGGCTCTGGGTTCTACCTCCATCATAGCAGAAGAAAAGAAAGACGTGCATCTCAGGGACAGGGACTGAAATTAGGACAAGAAACCTGCATATGGATTTCTTCCTCCTCCCACAAAACAAAGGCCAGGAGCTACTTGGTGACAAAGAGCAGAGGAGGGACATTAGCTCTTACTTTGGAGAATTTAAGAGCTGGGGAAAGTTCATTGGGATAGACTTAGGGTGACATAAGCCTGGACCAGCAGGGCTGGAGGGGAACTTCCCTAATGGCTGCTGCAGCCAGGAGTCTGCAACATCCAAGCAGAGCGCTGGGTGCTGGGCTCAGCCTGACTGTTAGGCGTGTATAGCTGAAATCACCAAAGAGTTAACAAAATGTCTTTTTTTGTTTTTAAGTGTTGTAGAAAGATACCTAGCTCATAATTAAGAACGCTGTAAAGAGAGCATGAGGCTGAAAAAGTGGGTCATATGTCTTTCAGATGTGGGTTTTACTGGACCTGATACAAGGCCCATGGGCAGTTACTGTCCAGGCCCTTGCCCTTCTTTGCCCTGACCGTCCCCACCTGAGGACTGTGGCTTCCCCTCAGCAGTCACTGAGGGAGGGCAGCAGGTCACAGTGTGCAGAGTCTGCGTTAGACCTTAGAGTGGAAAGGCTCCCTGAGTGCTCATGGTGCCCTGTAGCCGAGCAGCCCATCTGTCCTTTCCATACGCTGGGAGTGAACGCTCACCGCCCTCAGCAAGTGTTTGATCACCCCAGGAGGAAGTGGTGAGCCCCTTGTAAATCTCAGTAGACACCCAGTTCATTCCCACCCCTCGGCTCCATCCCTGACGCCTCTTTCCAACACAGGGGCCGTTCCCCGCAGCCCCCCGCTGAAGAGGATGAGGACGACTTTGATGACACCCTTGTTGCCATTGACACATGTGAGTCCTGAAAGCGCCCGTCTGCTCCGCCCTCCTCTGTGCCCTGGCGCCGTCGCTCCTTTCTGGTACCACCATAGCCGTTGGCTCATCCAGAAGCCCTAGCAACAGCTTTGGATGCAGGGCCGTGCTGTAGAGACAGGCTTGTCCCTGAGTGTGGCTGCGGGGCCCTAGGAAGCTCTTCTGCTTCTCCTTGCGTCTTTCTCAGGAGGAGGAATGCTGCCTTCCTACCTTCAGATGTCCAGTGACACTCCAGAGACAAGGTCAGAAAGGGAGTATGAAAACCCAAGGGTTGTCTGTTACCATGGCGAGCTGAGTGCTGCTGGGAAACTTAACTCTGACACCCAGCTTGCCAGTTTCCATCCGCTGCTCACTTTTCTAGTGAAAGCAGTGCCACTTTGTCCTTTGAGACACTGGCCTGTTCTTTGTCCTCTAGGCTGTATATCTTAACCACTCAGTAATGACTGTGGAGGTTCTGGACCACTGAAGGCAAGTCTATGTGTAGAGCCAGTGAGTCTGTTTTCACATAGACCCAGAAGCATGCTTGGCTCTTACAGTGTAGTTTATCAGCACATCAGCTCTTCTTTGTGTTTATAGAGCAACTGGCCGCGTGTTTTGGTGAGGGATAAAATCATAGATGTTCTCTCACAAGCTATCAAAGACAGCTAACCATTCGTGCCAGTGTCCACAGGGCAGCACTAAATGCTGACGTATTGACAGTGGTATTCAGCCTGCCAAGAAATGTGGGCGAGATGGTCAAGGAAGCATTCCCTAGCCAGTTGCAGTGGCACACACCTGTAATCCCAGCACTTTGGGAGGCAGAGGCAGGCGGATCGCTGTGAGTTCGAGGCCAGCCTGGTCTACAAAGTGAGTCAGGACAGTCAAGGCTACACAGAGAGACCCTGTCTCGAAAAAGAAAGAGAGAGAGAGAGAGAGAGAGAGAGAGAGAGAGAGAGAGAGAGAGAGAGAGAGAGAGGGAGGAGGATTCCCTGAAGATGAGACTGACTTTTTCTTATAGAATTGGCACCACGCATGAGCCGTGAGGTGACTGACTGCCTGTGGTGCACCTGGGTGGCAGGTGTGGTTCGGGTCAGATATTCATACCAGAGCTGGCAGCAGAAATCTGCTCTTAAGCAGTCAGCACTGGGAGGTGGTTAACATGTATAGCACTTGGAGTACCCTCAGTGTCTGAGACTCAGTTTGAACCTGTAAGGCCCTCTCCCTAGTTTGTGACACATTACTGTCAAAGGTATTTACTACAATTTCTGAGGGACTTCCCTGAAGCCTGTCCTTGAACCCTAAACATCAGCCAATTGTTCGGGTTTTTCCTCCACAGATAACTGTGACCTGCACTTCAAAGTAGCCCGAGACCGGAGTAGTGGCTATCCATTGACAATTGAGGGCTTCGCATACCTGTGGTCAGGAGCCCGTGCCAGTTACGGGGTCAGAAGGGGTCGTGTGTGTTTTGAAATGAAGGTGAGTGGGAGCGGTAGACAAGACAAAAAGCAAGTCTGTCACAGCCTGTCACCAGCCACCTTGATCAGAGCAAGAGATTGTTTTGAGCTTAGACAGTGTACAAGCAAACAAAGGTCTGATGAGCAGCCATGGCCTGACTGTCTCAGAAGAGTCGGGCAATCGTGTTCTTTTCTGTGGTGGGATTTGCGTCAGGTAGTACAGAGCCAAACAGTGTGGCAGTGATGTTTGTAAAGTGGGCCTAGGGGTTGTCTCAAAGAAAGAATGGGTGCCGGGGCCAGGGAGATGGCTCAGCAGGTAAGGGCACTCGAGCCACACCTGACAGCCGGCATCCAGTCTCCCAACCACGTGGTGGAAGGAGAAGACAACTCCTGAGCGTTGTCCTCTTCACTACAAGCACACGCTGGCACAAGTGAGTGGACTCAGGTACCGCTACTCAAAGGAAGCTAGAGGGACAGCGGGGCCAAGAGCTGGGCATGGCCATCACCAAAGTTCCGTGTCAGGGTTATGACAGCAGTGCGTGTTCGTGTGGAACAGGAGCTTAGCTTGCAGAGTGTAGACTTGAAAGACAGAAGTTATTATCATGTCCTTTCCCCAAGGTCACGTCTCTGTTAGCAGTCTTTTGGGCAGGGGTACAATGCTAAGGGGAAGTACATGTTCAAGAAAGTGAGCTCGGTGCCCGGCACCAGGGAGAGAAATGTTGAGTATTCTCTGCATATCCAGACTTCCTTGTGATAGTGTCTGTTGTAGGATAGCATCATCAGCATCACACGCAGCATCAGCGCTGAGCTCTGTGTGGATTATCTCCATTAGTCCTCACAGTGGTAACACCGAAGCCTGGAGCTGCCCTGAGACAGGGCTGTCTTACTGACTGACACACCCTCGCTTGAAGACCCAGGGTTTAATGCACCAGTTAGAGAGATACTGTCAAACTCCATGGCTTTTTTCTGTCTATAATAAGAGGAAGTTGTACTTCACAGATGCAGATAATATGAAACCTGTCTGATAGTCAGTGGAATGTGCTTATCTTTCTAAGGCTACAAATCAGTTCAGTACAGGGATATCAGGTAGCTGTCGTGGTGTAATTAGATAGCAGAGAATATGAAATTAAAAAGCCAGCACTGTCCTGCGCTCCATCCCTATCCTCTCTGTTTAGAGGGAGAGCAGGGCAGGCAACACAGGTGTCAAAGGCACTTTCTAGTCCCTGTTTCTGCTACTAGCTACTGTGTCTTGCACATTTTTCCATACTCTTACTTTAGTCCTGCCTTGTCTTTTAAATTTGTTTTGTGGCTTGATTGTACCATAATGGACCTGGTTTTTTATTGATGGTTTTCTTCCTGGCTTTTGTGGAAAGAATGCTGCACCTAGTGTCCTTGCAAACATACATTTCAATACTTGGACAGCTAGGGAATCACCTAGAGGTGCTTGGTTACAAAGCATGTGCACCACTTGCTGTCTGTTTTTATGATGCAAGGGTTCCAGTCCTCTTGCTGCTGAGCAGGTGCTTTCCCCAAATGACAGTTCACTTCCCCTCCAGCAGTATTAACACTGAAATGGGGAGGTGTATTTGGGGGCACTCTGTGGCCTCTTACGGCAGCAGGCTCATGGGAGCTGCTTGAGCTCCTCTCGTATCTGTTTATCTTTGATTTGTGCCTGTCTATCTAGACAGGATCTCTCACTGGTCCAGGCTGGCCTCAGCCTCACTGTGTAACTCAAGCTGGCCTTGAATTTGTGGCTGTCCTCCTGCTTCTGCCTCCTGAGTGTGAGATTACAGGCATGAACCACCATTCCAGCCCCGTCACTGCTAATGGCCTAAAACACCCCCTCCATCGCCTCATAACCCAGCAGCTTTGAGAGAATCCATCCTGAGCCTTCTTGTGTTCTGTCCTCAGATCAATGAGGAAATCTCCGTGAAGCACCTTCCATCTACAGAGCCCGACCCCCACGTTGTCCGTATTGGCTGGTCCTTGGACTCTTGCAGCACTCAGCTAGGTAAGAAGAGGTCAGCCAGGCAGTCCTCAGTAGAGAGTGATAGCCCCTGCCCCTAGAGTCTCAAGGCTTCTAAGCTGCTCCTCCCAGGGTCAGACTCAAAGCACACCTACCGTGGGGTGGAAGCAGGTGCAGCTGCCAATCTTGTGTCACTGCCTGACAGGAGGCATACTAGGTTCAGCTGAAACCTGTCTCAAAAGGACCCCTTTTCAGAGCTAATTCTTGCACTTTGTCTTTCAGGAGAGGGGCCAAAGTTCTCTTTAGGAACTGTTCTTTTTACTTGAAACCATTTCTGCCCTCACACCATACCAGAACAAACTCTTACACCCTGCTGAGTTCTTGGTGGGTTTTCTGTCCAGGTAGAACCTAGAGCAGAAGCTAAGCAGCAGAGGCAGCCAGGGTCTATTGGCTGAAGATGAGTTTTCATAAAGCGCAGCCCAGTGACCGCCTACAGTCTCCTGGACATACGTCCTGACACTGGGTCATGCTATGAACCTTTATGTAGTCTGCTTTCTTTTAATATATAATGGGCCAAATTTTGGAAATAAGTATGGTTTCTTGGCCAATGGATAATTTTCCATTATATAGCAATTTCTTTTTTTTCCCCTGTGGTGGGTGCTGGGAGTTGAGCCCAGGGCCTCACAAAAGCTAGGCTACTGGGCTACATCCCAACCCTACTATTTTTTGTGTTTTGTTTTTTCCTCACTTAAATTAATTGGGTGTTTTTGCTTAAGTTCCTATTCTTGTAATTACTTGTCAACTTTAGAGAAATCCTTGAGGGTAGATCTGTGAGGTTAGCCCTCAGCACCACATACCCACAGAAAGAGCATTTGGAAAGCCGTAAGGGCTCAGCCAGTAAAAGCACTTGGTACATAGGTCTGAGGTCTACTTGTGTTCAGGAAAATGGAGGACAAGAAACTGACTCTTCAGCCGGTCGGTGGTGGCGCACGCCTTTAATCCCAGCACTCGGGAGGCAGAGGCAGGCGGATCGCTGTGAGTTCGAGGCCAGCCTGGTCTACAAAGTGAGTCCAGGACAGCCAAGGCTACACAGAGAGACCCTGTCTTGAAAAACCAAAAAAAAGAAAAAGAAACTGACTCTTCAAGGTTGTCATCTAAGCCCTCTACACATGCCCATCCGCACAAAATAACTGCTACTTCCTATATCCAACAGCGTTCTTTATTTAAGAATCATAGGTCAAGGTACTAGAGAAGTGACTTAGCAGTTAAGAGCACTGGCTGCTCTTCCAAAGGACCCAGGTTCAATTCCCAGCACCCACATGGCAGCTCACAACCATCTCTAAATCGAGTTCCAGGGGAATCTGGCACCTTCACACAGATATACACATAGGCAAAGCATCAACGTACATAAAAAAGAAATCTTTTCTTTTTTTTAAAGAATTATTTGCATCCTTTAAAAAATAAAAGAATCCTTGCTGCTTTTGCAGAGGACCCAGGTTTGGTTCCCAGCCCCTGCATCAGGCAGCTTACAGCCACAGTGCCAGAGGACCCAGTGCCTTCCAGCCTTGCAAGGTGCACATAAATTCAGGCAGGCACACCTACACATAGGTAAAAATGTTTAAAAGTCTTTAAAGAGAAATAATTAATCCAGGAGTTGTGGCATACTTGGAGGTGAAAGGATCAGAGTTTGGGGACAGACCTGGCTCTAATGAGTGTGAGGTTACCTAGCGCTGCATGAGACCCAACCTCATCAAAAAAGACTCGCAGGCCAGAGCAGGCGCAGTGATGAGACACCCGAGCTACGGCTGGTGAGGAGGGTGGGGAGTGGGAGGCCAGCCTGGGCACCTGTGAGACCTAGTCCAAAGAGCATACGTCATCTCATTTTATCTTGCTCTTAGTTTTGAAATGGTGGTGGTGGCCATGCACCTTTAATCCCAGTACTTGGAAAGCAGAGGCAGGTGGACTTGAGTGAGTTTGAGGCCAGCCTGGTCTACAAAGTGAGTTCCAGGCTAACAAGAGCTGCACAGTGAGACTGTCTCAAAACAGTAAAGAAAAATGGCTTTGTCTTGAAATTAGAAATGTGTAGCAGCTGTGAAAAAGGTGTTGCGTCAGGTCCATCTAAGCTTTAACCTGCCTGTGCCTTCCTGCAGGTGAAGAGCCTTTTTCCTATGGTTATGGAGGCACAGGGAAGAAGTCCACCAATAGTCGCTTTGAAAACTACGGAGACAAATTTGCAGAGAATGATGTGATTGGCTGCTTTGCGGTGAGTGCTGGCAGCCCGTGGGGACCGGCAGGGCCCAGGTGCCGGACGAGATTTTTAGGCTACGGGATCCATTGTCTGTGCTTATTGAGCCACCCTCTTCATATGCTGTTGTCTCCTTCATCATCTGATATCGCCTCCTCCAGAGTAGGCATTACTGATTCGTGTGAGACTCAGCCACCCTTGTCTTCATGCAGAGCTGACTAATAGTATCGTGAAGATTTGGAGACCCCAGGACTATACAACTCCCTCTCCCTGTGGAATTGCTTCCCTCTGTTAGAAAATAGCCAGGGTACTTGGAAACACGTTATGTTAGGTTCTGGCCCCCGTTGACATCCCTCATCTTCCAGACTTTCTTGACCAGACCTTAGTTGAGCTGACATCCCATCATGCACTGCCTTCCAGAGAAGCGGAAGCAGAAGATGGACGGTGCCTGTGTTGCCGCATTAGCCCTGAGAGCAGTGAGCAGCAGGCACGGCTGTGCGGTAGCTTTCAGCTTTGGAGCCTCCTTGAATGAGAATCTTCCCACTTACCTCCTTTGTGTTGAGTTTTAACCCATTAGCACTTAGACTAATAGGTGGCACATAGTAGCACCTCTTCAGACTGTCATGAGGCCCCAGAGGAAGGGACTGCCGAGAGGATTTGTCCTCTTCTGCCCTAATTTGTTCACATAACTCCTTTTTTTTAAAAAAGAGTTCCTCAGCCGGGTGGTGGTGCCACACGCTCAGGAGGCAGGGACAGGCAGATCGTTGAGTTCCAGGGCAGCCAGGGATATACACAGAGAAACCTATCTCAAGAAAACAAAAGAAAAAGAAAAAACAAAAAACTTCAGAAAGTGATTTCAAACTTAGAGACGCTAGGGAGGCTGTTGAGTGGATAGAGTGCTGGTTGCGTATGCAGGACCCTGGGTTCGGTTTGCAGTGTCCCATGGAACTGCAGAGATGCAGCTACAATCCTAGTTCTCAGAAGGTAGAGACAAAACCAAATCAATAAAAATCTTTAAAAAGAAAGCAAAAAGACAAAGACCCCAACACCTCCAAAACAAACTGTAGAAAAATAGAAATCAAAAATTTCCCAGACCATTTACCACATTTGCTTTACTCGCTTGCGTGCGTGTGTTTCTGTTTCTTATTTGTATTTGAGAGTAGGCTGCATAGTTCCTATCCTTAATAATCGTTCGCGTGTGTTTAAATCTACCATCTTAAACTGTATACTTACTAGACATGAGATTGATATGCTCCTGCCATATGTGTAGCTGCCATCAGCCCACATTTAAATTATGTCACTTGTCCCATTGACTTGCTTTAGTGACGAGTTTTGATTGGGAGCTGGCCAGGAATGTGTTGTTTTCTCTTGTCCTGTTTCAGTTTCATTAGTCTGAAACAGATCGCTAGCCTTTCTGTGTATTTTATGACCTTTGTAAGAGTAGAATGGGGGGCAGGTTGAGACAGGGTCTCTCTGTGTAGCCCTGGCTGTCCTGGACTCACTTTGTAGATCAGGCTGGCCTCGTACTCACAGCGATCCGCCTGCCTCTGCCTCCTGAGTGCTGGGATTAAAGGCATGCGCCACCAGCAACAGGCTTTAGTCTTGAAATCTTAACAGTTTTCCCATTTAATAGTATATCCTGACAGATTTTCAGTGTCTACACAAGTGAGGCAGAGCTGACTCAGAAGCATTTTTTAAATTTTTTGGGTGATTTAAAGAGAGAAACAAGGATCCTAAAGAGTGTAATAGCTCTTACCTCCACCCATTGTTTCCTATGGCCCAGCTGCACACAGGAGTCACCTGCTTGAGGGCTTCTGTATCCAAATACAAGAGAGAGGACACTGTGTTTCTTTAACACAAGAGGCAGCACGTTCATTCCATCTTTTGTTTAACTCTGTACCTTAAGATCTTTTTCATAGGACAACAGAAGCCTAAAGGCCCTCTTTTTGCTTTTTTTTTTGAGACAGGGTCTCTCTGTGTAGCCTTGGCTGTCCTGGACTCCCTTTGTAGACCAGGCTGGCCTCGAACTCACAGCGATCCACCTGCCTCTGCCTCCTGAGTGCTGGGGTTAAAGGCGTGCGCCACCACCGCCCAGCCTTTTAGGCCTTCTTTGTGTTTTGAATGTTTGGGGCTTTTTGTGTGTTTGTGTTTTCTGTGGTCACTGTTTTTTTACCACCGTAGTTGATGGACCAGTTCTCTTCCTTAGTGGTCACTTGGTGAATACTGCATCTTACGATTTATCAGCTATGATGCAGGTGCCAGAGGACCCTCCCGTAGAAGCTGGTCTAACTGTAAATTAAGACAAAGTTTCGCTGTGTAGTCCAAGTTGGCCTCAAACTAAGATGCCCCTGTGTCAGTCTCCCAAATACTGGAATTAAAAGCAGATGGCACCAAATCTGGTAGTCTACCTTTTCTGCAAGAAGGTTGATCTCTCATTGAACCTGGAGCTCATCACTCTGGCGAGGCTAGCTGGTCAGCAAGCTGCAGTGATCTTCCTGTCGGCTCCCTGGCTCTCACAGATCACAAGCGCATGCCACCACAGTCGCTTTTCCCCTGGGCCTGAGTGTCCAAATGTGGGTCCTCCAGCTTCATTAGTAGGACTTTCCTTGCCAACTCATCAGCCCTGTATTTTCAAGTACTGAAGGCTAGCTGCTGCTAGCAGTGCACATCCAACAAGTTGTTACTATCTGTGGCCATGTTTTCCAAACCCTTGTATCAGCATGACCTTCTGTAGGCAGATGACAGTGAAGACTCCAGGCTTTATCCTGGGCCAGCCAGATCATCTCTATGAAGTTTAAAGACTTCAAGGGAGGTTTTTTCTTTTCTTATTTTTTTTTTAAGATTTGTTTTTATTTTATGTGTTTATGTTATAAGTGTTTGCATGAATGTATGTATACTGTGTGTGTGTGTATGTGTGTGTGTGTGTGTGTTTGGCACCCCTGGAGGCCAAAACAGAGTCACTGGCAACTGAAGTTGCAGGTGTTTGTGAGGTGCTGTGTGGGTGCTAGAGATAGACCGTGTTCTTTGTAAGAGCAGCAAGTATGCCGGGCATGGTGGCGCACGCCTTTAATCCCAGCACTCGGGAGGCAGAGGCAGGCGGATCGCTGTGAGTTCGAGGACAGCCTGGTCTACAAAGCGAGTCCAGGACAGCCAAGGCTACATAGAGAAAACTTGTCTCAAAAAACCAAAAAAAAAAAAAAAAAAGCAAAAACAAGAACAGCAAGTATTCTTAGCCCCTGAGCCACTTTTCTGGGCCCAGATTGATTTTATCTGGTGGATATGGGTGTTTTTCTGTAGTCGTGTGCGTGCAGTGCATGTGGTGCCTGAGGAGGCCAGAAGAGGGCATCAGGTCCCCTGGAACTGGAGGTAGAGTCAGTTTGTAGCTGCCATGTAGGTACAGGGGACTGAAACCAGCTCAGTGTAGGTCACCCGGGTCCTCTTCTTCCTCTGAAACAGCATCTCACTCTGTAGCCCTCGCCTGCCCTGGAACTCGCTATAGAGAGAAGGCTGGCCTCAAACTCACAGAGACCCTCCAGCCTCTGCCTTTCAAGGGCTGGGATTAAAAGCATACACTACCACACCCAGGCTGGTTTTTGAGACAGGATCTGAAACTCACTTTGTAGTTGAAGATGACCTTGAATTCCTGATCCTCACTGTACCTCCCAGGTACTAGAGTTGCAGGTGTGAACTACTGTACCAGCAAGGATCCTTCTTTTGAAAGTTCACACCCACTCCCGGTGTGAGTATCTATCGTGTTTTCACCATCTTTTCTCTCAGTAGCTGGGAAACAGCACGTGTTTGTATAAGATCTCAAGTCCTCAATTGACAAGGAGAAAGGACCAAGCAGCTTTCCAACTGCAGAGTAGATGGTGCATTTCTACAGGAAGAAGTAAAGTTACTGCAGCCTAGAGGGCAGCACAGAGCCGACCCAGCAGCCCTGCCTTGGACAGATGACTATGGGTATACTTGTTAGCAGCGGCCTCTGGTTGAATAGAGTTGCTGCCCAAGCCAGGTGACACGCAGAAGTGTTCATTTGGCCCAAGCAAAGGTGGCTGGAACCACTTGTCTCCACGTGGGAAGAGAACAGCAGACACTCTGCTACACGCAGAATTTCGCTGGGCTTGTGTTAGCGTGTCCTAGTGTGGTCGTTACCTGTGACGTGTAAGGAGTCACAGGCATGAAGGTTCCTGGTAGAGGAACACTGCTCCTTGAAGGACAGACTTGGGTAGTCTCCTAGTCTCAGAATACGACATTCTGACCCGCTGTCAGAAATTAGAACTTGTACTCTGTTGAGTCTGCTATCTCATCCTGAGTTTTGAAGCTTAACTATGTCCCCCACCGGCAGCCCCACAGCGGTCTTCCTGGAGCAGCGTTGGCCATCCGCAATGGTTTTAAACTTTAGATAGAGGTAACTTGGAGAGCCTTTTACACCCTAGGGAGGGGCCGGGCTTCTACCCCACCATTCCAGGCCCAGCCTCTGACATCTGCAGTTTGTAGTGAGAGCTCAAATCCAACATAGCCCCTGTGTGTTAAATGCACTGTCATGCTTACAGTGATCCTTTGTGTAGTATGAAATATCAATGACACCTTGTTTTGTTTTGTTCAGAGAGAGGGTTTCTCTGGGTAGCCCTGGCTGTCTTGGTCTTGTAGACCAGGCTGACCTCGAACTCCCAGAGATCTGCCTACCTCCACCTCCTGAAGGCTGGGGTTAAAGGCGTGTCCCACCACTGCCTGCCCTTTTTGCAGAGGGGGTTGTCTCGAGACATGGTTTCTCTGTGCAGTCTTAGCTGTCCTGGACTTGCTTTGTTGACCAGGCTGGCCTCGAACTTAGAGCAATCCACTTACTTCTGCCTCACTGAGTGCTGGGATTAAAGGCGTGTGCCACCAAACCTAGCTCAGCTCTTTTCCATAGAGAAACAAAATAATTTGCTTAGGCCACAAAATAGGATCCACTAAACTTGAGTAGCTCAGTAAACAATGTAATGAATGAATCCTTCCCAGCATGTCTGAGGTTACTTTTCTTTTGCCTTTTGTGTATTAGGGCACCTACCCTGTATTCTCTTACCTCAAGGTTTGTGCGCATGGCTTATTTTCATTTACTGGTCAAGACCTAACTTACAAATTCCCTCCAAGAACCCCCTGGTGTTTTCACTGATCACACTATCGAGACTCCTTGTTTGGTTCTCCACTGGCCCCTGAGTTCCATGGGGTCCAGACCAACAGGCTTGACCAAGGAGCATGTGGGATCTGTAGAACTGGACTCAGAGTCTCACCTCTGTCTGTACCCTGTCAGTCTGCAGGACAAGGCAAGATTTCCTTTGCCCTCATCTTTATCTCAGCCTAAGCGCAAGATTCAAATATGTTACCAGCCTCTTGGTATTGGGCGAAGTGTCTCTGAACTTTTCCTGCTGCTGCCTCGCTTGTGTGTATACCAAGGGAGAATACACTGGTGTCCAGAAAAATGGTTGTCTTGTTAATGCCTGCGTGACTCTCAGGCTTGTGGCTCCTGGTGCTTGAGTTTACAGTTAGTGTTTCTTAAGACAAGATCTCATATAAGCCAGACTGCTCTGAAATTCCTGTTCCCCTTGCCTCAGCCTTCCAGGTACTGGGTTATGGTGTCCACAGCACGCCAGCTTACCCCCGGCTTTCTCTCCTAGGACTTTGAATGTGGAAATGATGTGGAGCTCTCTTTCACCAAGAATGGCAAGTGGATGGGCATTGCCTTCCGAATCCAGAAGGAAGCCTTAGCGGGTCAGGCCCTCTACCCACACGTCCTAGTGAAGAATTGTGCTGTGGAGTTTAACTTTGGGCAGAGGGCAGAGCCCTACTGTTCTGTCCTGCCAGGGTTTACCTTCATCCAGCACCTTCCCCTCAGTGAGCGGATCCGGGGCACCATTGGACCAAAGAGCAAAGCAGACTGTGAGGTAAGTGGGACCAGAGCACTAAATTGGTGGCCCCTTCTCCAGAGCCACCAAGGCAGAGGAGGGACAGACACTAAGTAGCTTGTGTGTGATGAAAGGGACAAAAACTTGAGTAAAGTTGGGTACAGGACTCCTTTTTCCCGGCTCTTTGGGGTTGAGCTTGGAGTTGAAAAGCTGCTTTGATTTGAGGGTGAAGTTCCAAAGGCCCGTGAGCACGCTGCTCTTCATGGAGCCCTGAGTCTGGGGCCTCCCAGCAGCACAGGAGAGCAGTGCTCCCTGCCAGTCAGGGCTGCTGGTGACTGCTGAGCAGTTCCACCTTCCCTCTCTCTCAGGACTAAGAACATGACGAGTGGCCTTTGGCGCCTACAGCTCTACTGCCAGCTTTTGTTTCTTTTGTTTGTAATGCTCCATGGTCTCTACCCCAACCTGCCTTGAATTCATGGCATCCCACCCTGGCCTTCCAGGTGATGTAAATTGTGACGACCTCCTCCTCCTCCTTCCTTCCTTCCCTCCTCCTAAGATTTATCTATTTATTTATTTGTTTGTTTATTTATTTATTTATTATGAGCACAGTATTCTGCCTACATCTCCTTATAGATGGTTGTGAGCCACCATGTGGTTGCTGGGAATTGAACTCAGGACCTCTGGAAGAGCAACCAGTGCTCTTAACCTCTGAGCCATCTCTCCAGCCCTCTCTTTTGGTTTTTCAAAACAGTATTTCTCTGTGTGTAGCCTTGGCTGTATGTAGCCCTGCACTCACTGTGTAGACCAGGCTGGCCTTGGACTCACAGAGATCCACCTGCCTCTGCCTCCCGAGTGCTGGGATTAGAGGAGTGTGCCACTATCACCCAGCATGACTTTGCTCTTTAGATAAATATTTTTCATAAACAGTTTGTGCTTGTGTTAGAAAATTAAAAATGTATAGTAGTCTTAAATTTCCCATAATTCTATCACTTGCAAATAAATTTAGCTGAATATTTTGGAGTTTATCCTGTTTTTTACATTCTCCATTGATAATCAAGATCTCATAACAAGTACTTTGCTATCCTGTCCCTTTTACAGTTCACATTACTTTATGGTCTGTGTCCCACTGGATGGACACCTCCCTCTATACATCCTTTTGACGCAGCCTTACTGTGTCACCCAAGCTGGCCTCAGACTCCGTAGACTCCAGTCATCTGCCTTGCTTCAGCGTCACAGGTTGCTGGGACTTTAGGTGTGTACCACCACACCAGACTTGTAATAGTTTAATGGCCTCAAAAAAAAAAAAATCATTCCCCTTATTGTGCATTTAGGTTACATGTAGTGTTTGTTGAATTCTACATATGAAAATTAAATGCAATTCATGCCTTTGTGAGCACGCCTCAATTCCTGTTTTCAGACTCTTAAGACTGAACCATTTCTCACACCTGTCCATGGTTCAGTCCCAGGTCACAGTTTTCCTTTGCCAGCGGCTGCTTCAGCCTTCTGTAACTGCTGTGGGTGGGGCTTGACTTAGTGCTTACCTACGCCAAACCATAGGCTCAGAATCTGACAAGCCTTATGTCTTTGACTCCCAACAGCAACACTGAGATAGATGCTATTGCTTCCATTTTCCAGAGGCAACCAGGAGGTTCAGAGTCATCGTCATGGGCACCATCAAGCCAGGGTGGTGCTATGCCACCATGCCACATGCTGCTGCTGTTTCACAGCACCCCTTCCCTGTCCTGTTCTTGTAGATTCTGATGATGGTAGGCCTGCCTGCTGCCGGCAAGACCACATGGGCCATCAAACACGCAGCCTCCAACCCTTCCAAGAAGTACAACATTCTGGGTACCAATGCCATCATGGATAAGATGAGGGTAAGGATGACTTGTGAGTTCACCTTACTCACCTCCCAGCTTTTGGGTGCTGACCTGTACCTAGGCTCCACTCACCTTTCTGCCTCTTGTCCACAGGTGATGGGCCTGCGTCGGCAGCGGAACTATGCTGGCCGCTGGGATGTCCTGATCCAGCAGGCCACTCAGTGCCTCAACCGCCTCATTCAGATCGCTGCCCGCAAGAAGCGCAACTACATCCTAGATCAGGTACTTGTGGCCGCTGGTTCTTGGCAGAGGGAGGAGACCTAGTCGCTGTGTGGGAATTTCCCTCCGCCCTTTTCTCATTCCTCCCCTGTGCCCTGTAGTGGCTGTGCTGCCCAGGGATACACCACACACGAGGGTAGCTGTAGTCTGTTCACACCACTTTCTAAGCCCTGTCTGGTGGACTTTGGGGCCATGACCAAGACCTTGTAGCTCATTCATTCGTTCTGAGGCAGGAGTCACAGAGCCAGATGAAAGAGGCATAGATTTCTTCTTGTATTTATGTGTGCAGGTGTTTTGCCTGCGTGTTGAGCATGCTACGTGTGTGCCTGGGTCACAGAGGCCACAAGAGGGCATCAGATCTTTGGAACTGGATTACAGACAGTTGAGTGAGCCGCCATGTGGGTGCTGGGAATCAAACCCAGGTTTTCTGGGAAAGCAGCCAGTGCTTCTAACCACTGAGCCGTTTTTCTAGCCCCAAGAAGCAAAGATTTCTGACTTCACAGGCTAAGCTTGAGCCCCAAAGCTGCTACTTGGTAGCTATGCATTTGTGGGTAGCCAACTTTATCCCGTGAATCTCAGTGTCCTAGTTTGCAGACCGAGAGCGTAGGGCCTCACACAGCTCCATAGGGCCTAGTTTAGAACAGCTGCTGTGTGTGTCATTACTTACTCTGCAGAGTAAAGTGCTCGAGCGTCTCTGGGCACATTCTTATGCGTGGGAGCACATGTTTAATTACCTACATCTCAGGTAGGGGTGGGGCTTGATCAGTTCGCATTGGAACAAAAACATTCAGCATGGTTTTCAGCATTGTCAAAAGAGTGGGTGGCCTCGATATAGCTTAGAATCCCTGTGTCTAATGAGTGCCACGTGTTTGTTGCCTGCACAGCATTGTACTTGACATTTACAAATGTCGTCATGCAGGTTTTATTACGTAGCAGCAAAGGGTGTTTACTGTTGTTAAACTATATATATTCGTGCTTTCTTAAGTAAGTAAGCAAGCTGGGTGTGGTGGTGCACACCTTTAATCCCAGCACTCAGAAAGCAGAGGCAAGCGGATCTTTGTGAGTTCCAGGACATCCAGGGCTATTATACTGAGAAACCCTGTCTCAAACAGACAAACAAAAAAAAAGAACCTGTAGGTAGTGGGGCTGTGGTGGCGCACACCTTTAATCCCAGTACTCAGGAGGCAGAGGCAGACGGATCTCTGTAAGTTCAAGGCCAGCCTGGTCTACAGAGCAAGTCCAGAACAGTCAAGGCTACACAGAGAAACCCTGGGGGGGGGGGGGACCCTGTAAGTAAACAAATAGGTCACCTTGTAAAGCCTCATTGCGTAACATGGCTGAAGTGCCTCCTATGTGTGGCACTGACTACTTGGTGCCATGACTTTAAAGGCCTGATGAAAAAGGAGCTGGTAGCTAGCATCGGTGGTTGGCATACTGGGAAGAAAATTCCCAGTAGGAGCCATGTTGTGTCCGCGTGGATTGAAGATCCTACACAGAGCAGCTAAGGACTGATTATGAGTTATCTCTGGTTTTCCTTTAGCTTAGCCCTGTCAGTAAGGAGGTACCACTCAGCTTCTCTCTGGAGATGCTTGGCTTCAATTCTTCATACTGGGAATTGAACCTAGGACCTTACAAATGCTGGACAAGCACTCTCCCAGTCAGCCTGAATCTTCACTGCTCCCCGACTCACTTTGCCTCTTCTCTCTGTTAGACCATTTTGGAATGCGTGTCTGTCTCTGTGCCCGGGTGGACTTACTGTTCTGAGAGGTCGGGGTTAATGGGGTTAATGCCCTAAGGTTCCTCTTTTGGAGTCATCAGAAGAATTCCCTGCCTATCCTTTCCTCGTTTCTCTGGTCAGCTTAGCCCAACTGTGTGCCATTTCCGTCCCGCAGTTCAGCCAGGCACAAAGAAGAACTGATACCAGCCTTAACTGGTGCTTCCTTGTTTGGTACTGGGGTGGAGACTGGGGCTGCACCAGATTGCCTATGGGCTGTGCAGATCAGGTCATAAGATCCAGGCCAACCTAAAGCAAAGGACCCTGCCCTCCAAAGCAAAGAGCTAGAGCCAGCGGCTGAAGCTCTGGGTCAGTAAGGCCAAGAAAGGGTTTTAAGTCAGTGGTTTTTCCTGTTTTAGCCTAAACCCCAAAAGTGTGTTCCAGAAAACTCAGATTATGAGAAAGGGGATGTTGTTATATGAATGTAAGCAAAGGTTTTGAGCAATTCCTGGCGCTACCCGCACCATTAGCTGTGGCTGTGAGGATCACATTGATAATGCATAGCTGTCTCCTGGCTAGGATAGAACTTGAAAGAGACCCGTGCTGTGTGGTGAGTCCCTTTACTCAGAGACTCTTAAGCCTAGGTCACACTCCGTGCATGTAGCTCTTTTGTACCTATTATTATAAGTGTCAACTTCAGACATGCCCGTCCTCGGGAGATAATTCACCTGTACAAGCCTGCTGAGACTGAGCAGCCAGGAGTCTACCTTTGCCAGGTCCCCAGCCCTTGTGCTAGAGTGCATCTCATGACAGACACAGCTCTCATCCCATAATGACCTCATCAGCTTCCTCAGTTATGTGGCTGTCAGACAGAAGCTTCTAGAATATCAAAAATAGAGGTCAACTAGAGGAGAAACACGGAGTCCGCCTTTAGCCAGGCAAGCTTGTGTACTGTGACTTCCCAGGCAGCAGGTGGGTGGGTCTGCAGCGGAAACCAGGGGAAACATTCAGAAGGGAGACCTGCGGGGAGAGAAGGGAAGAGGCCTGGCCAGGCCACAGAGGAAGAGGATGCAGGCCGTCCAGGTGAGGCTTGGTAGGCTGGGGTCAGATGGTAGGGGAGGGGGGGTAATGGGGGGGAGGGACAGGAGGCGACGAGGGAGGGGGCTACAGTCGCAATGTAAGTGAACAAATGAGAGAGAATGAAAGAGCCGAGCCTTGTTCTCGGAGCGGTGTGGACCATGGTCATATGTGCAGGAAGGTGGGGGTGGGAAACATGACTAAAACGTCCTGGCTACTGAAAGCTGCAAGGGGAGCAGGGATCCCGGTGGCTCTGTTATGGGTGGGAAGCTGCTAGAAGGAGGTTTCTAGCCTTGAAACAATACACAGCAGGAGCTGTGTTCTAAGATACAAAAACGTTGCCCAGACTACCTGGATCTGGGTACAGTCTATAGGGCCCAGTCAGTCGGGACTGGAGACAGTTTTGCTGACTTAGCCTCACATTCAGAGCTTTGGTTCTAGCTGAGCGTGATGGTGCGTATCATAATACCAGCAGTCAGCAGGCAGGCAGGCGGGTCAGCCAGTGCCACACTGTGAGCCCCTGACTGGCTTTGATTTTAGTGCCACTCTAGTCCCTTTTGGCTGATGCCACTTCCTTTTTTTTTTTTTTTTTTTTTTTAATAACCTGAAAGAAACCTAGGTCTAGAGTAGAGCCCCAAAGCAAACTTTCTTGTTAGCAGGCACTGGTCCCCCACTGGCCCCAGAGCCGCAAGCCTGTTCCATCCCTGGCATTCAGACCAGTTCTCTTCCTACGTGTGTACTTCCTTCCACGGGGATTCATCTCACTGAACCCAGAGCAAACTGTCCTTGCCAGATGTGCTCCCTGGGGCCCAGCCAAGTTTCTCTGCTGCCAGACTGGCCCTGTTGCACATGGCAAGAAAGAGCAGACAGTAGCCTCTTGAAAGAAGTCCCCATCTGTGTCTGCTGTGTCCTGTGTCCTCAGTCTGTCCCACAGCAGAACTTATCAAGCACCATGTCTAAGAACCCAGCCTTCCCGTCTCCCTTTCTGGGGTGGGCGGTGGTCTGGAGCCTGAGAGCACAGGGGCATCCTCAGGCACTGTGGGCTGAAGGAGCGGGAGCTGGGCAGCAGGTCCACGCGTCTGGAAAAGCTGACTGCTGTTGCCCTTATCTCCTAGCAACAGCCACAGAGCCCCCAGAGACGAGAAGAGCAGGGCTGCCCCAGCGCTCTGACCTCATTGTGTTTGCTGTGGTAACAGCCACCAGCAGTCCATCCCCCTTCCTCCAGGAAAACCCAGCCTTTGCACTGCTCCTCTTTCCTTCCCCAAGCCCAGGAAACAGCAGGGGAGATAGACTTTAGAACTGACTTCTCAGCGTCCAAGGAGATTCCTTAGATGGACATCCCATCCCAGACAAAGGTCAGCCACTTGCGAGTCGAGTCTAGTCGGCCCTCATCTTGTAAAGCTGCAGAGATTGGTCCTTTGGCCAGCTTACTTCTTTCTGTATCCCGCACTGGAACTTTGGCAGGACAAGGGTACTGTGGCAGGTGACCAGACGGTGTTTCCTCTATGCCCTCCCAGGTTAGAGCAGGGTCACTGTGGGCACCAGACAGAATGGACCGGGTTAGCAGCAAACAGTCAGGGCTACATTCACCCTGATGCCCACCACCCACACTGGCTTTTGTGTCAGGAGGAAACTTAACAGTTTTGCTGAAGGGAGCCAAATGCTTCACTCTCAGGAAAGGGCTGAGGAGGGGGAGGCGTGCTATAGCAAGGACGTGCGTCCTGAGATCCTGTGATAGTCAAGGCCTGGGCCCCGCACCCCTCCCGCTGTGCTTGCCAGACGTTCTGGAAGTGGAGATAAATGTTCAGCCTGACGTGTGGGCTGGGCCAGGGAGCTAGTTGGTTTAGGACCAGAACAGCTGCTCCCACAGCTTGGATCTCCCACCAGTCTGTGATGGTGCCTCAGCAATCCTGGAAAAAGATCCCTTATGTCATCTCTTCCTCAGGCTGAGTTTATCCTGGTGTTTGCATTGGGAAGCCTCTCTCATACACCACAGTATAAATACCCACAGCACCCCACCCAGTGACAGTCATTACCGACAGTGGCTTGTGTCGTCGGTTGAGTGCTGAAGTGAGCCAGGGCCCAGAGCTTTAGGTCACGTTAGCAGTACCTTCACAGTGGTGGGCGTGAGGCTCTAATACTCTTTGCCCTCACGGGGCTTGAGATGGGTAGTTAAAGCCATGGTAAGTTGATGTTACAGAGGAAGCTGCTCCTCTTTTCAAGGTGCTCCCGGCATGAAAGCTGCCGCTCAAGCTCTGTGGTGCTCTCTTCCTCCTCCCTCTAACCCTACACAGCCTGGCAAAGGGCTGGGCTGGCACTTGGTGGGTGCTGGACACTGGGTGTTGTTATTGCCACTCTGGGTCATTACATGTATTCTACCCAGGAGGCAGCTGCCTACTGCCGCGGGGAAGAAAAACAAAGCAGTAGCCAGATGCACTTTGGAAAAGCACAGGCCGGCACACTGTCAGTCTCTCTGGGTAGACTTGTGGGTAAGGCTAGTGTTTCAAGTACCAGGAGAGAAGATTTAAGGTATTGATGGAAGCAGTCTGCACAGTTGTCAGGGTAGTGGGTTATGTTCTTCCCATCGATTGACTATTTAAAAGTAAAAAACACTAGGGCGTGGTGGCGCACACTTTAATCCCAGCACTCACCAGGCAAAGGCAAGCAGGTCTCTGTGAGTTCAAGGCTAGCTTGGTCTAGTTTCAAGACAGCCAGGGCTACATGATAGACCTTGTCTCAAAAAGTTTAGAATTTAAATCTTGGCACTCAGGCTGAGGCAGGAGGATGAGTCAGAGGAATACATGCTGTAGAAATCCTGTTCATATTAGGCACTTCTAGAAGTACTTAGGTTTTGCTTATGTCAAGCACAGTACTTTGTCTCTGGGAAGAACGGCTGACGCTGGATGGCTGGAGAGGCTCTTTAAGCTTTATACCTCGTGCGGTGAATGTGTTACTGCAGACGCATAATCCTTCAAGAGCAGGGGAAGGCTTTGTTGAACTGCAGTGTCGATAGCAAATAGGATAACAAGGAAAGCCATGGGATCGGAAGCCACCCTCTTTGTGTTTCCTAAGTCCTTCATTTGCTGAGGTAGACCCCGGTCTAGAAAGAGAAGACTTACTTCTTGCGTCTCCTGGGAGGGTCCCTTGTACACCCTTCTTGCTGCTCCCCTACGTCATGCCCTGCAAGAGAGACAGCTCTGATTACCCACCCTCTCACCTCTTGACTTCCCTCAGACAAATGTTTATGGGTCAGCCCAGAGACGGAAAATGAGACCGTTTGAAGGCTTCCAGCGGAAAGCTATTGTAATCTGTCCAACTGATGAGGACCTCAAAGACCGCACAATAAAGCGAACTGATGAAGAAGGGAAAGATGTCCCAGATCATGCAGTCTTAGAAATGAAAGGTAAGAAACAGCGGCTATTGGGGGTTGTCTCAGCAGCGTCCTCAAGAGAAAGGATGCTTTCCTCTTGGCCCTCCCAGCTCCTGACGATGATCCCTTCTGTGCTCTGTGCTTTCTTCTGTTTTGTCTCTCCATCTCCCACATACGAGAGAACAGCTCCAGCCTCAGTCCGGGGAAGGACTTTCAGGCTGGACGGGGAGGAGTGTTATGAGGGAAAGTGTGTGTAGAGCCCAAGATGGAAGGCCTACACCATCTCCCACATCTGGCAGTTGGGCAAGCTTCAGTTTGCGTATTTAACAAGGTGTGTGGCTTCACTTGCCACCAAAGCTCCCTGAACCGAGGCTGAGGGGCCCGAATTCCTCTCTGGGAAAAAGTCTTGGTTAGCCCCTGCCAATGATGGCAGCAAGCAGTGGGATTCCCCCCTTAGCGTCTGTCTTGTCGTCTGCCTCGTTTCTTCAGCCTTCCTGCTCAGGTGAACCAGTGTTCTGGGGATGGAGGGCACCGGGCCAGACGTGCTGACCTGCTCTCCCTGTTCTCCTCCTAGCCAATTTCACCTTGCCTGACGTGGGGGACTTCTTGGACGAGGTTCTGTTCATCGAGCTCCAGCGAGAGGAGGCGGACAAGCTGGTGAGGCAGTACAATGAGGAAGGCCGCAAGGCCGGCCCTCCCCCTGAGAAGCGCTTTGACAACAGAGGGGGTGGCTTCCGAGGCCGTGGAGGTGGCGGCAGTTTCCAGCGTTACGACACCCGAGGTCCTCCTGGAGGCAACAGAGGCGGCTTTCAGAACCGGGGAGGAGGTGGCGGCAGCGGTGGCGGAGGAGGCAACTACCGAGGAGGTGAGACGTTTACCTCCTCCAGCCTTTCCTTCCAAGGCCAGGCTGTGAGCAAGGGCGGGCAGGAGGCAGGGCTCTGCAGCCCCCGGGCTGCCCACTGCCGTCTCCCAGCCTGACGCGTGGAAGCACTGGGCCCTTTGCACATGACAGTGCTGTCTTCCCTTATCTGAACACACGTTTCTTTGAGGAATCTTGGGACCTATCTGTCACTCTAACAAGGCAAATATTAGGACTGCCTTTTGGTTCAAAAAATAAATGAAGAAGAAAGCTTAGGGCAATTAATTTGCCCACGATTACACAGCTAAGTTGACCTAGGAATCCAGTTTCTCAGTAAGTGCTCTGGTGTCTGCAGTAAAGTGTGATCATTAGGTAGCAGACAAGGGGCTGGGGAGCTGGCCCAGCAGCCCAGAGCATTATTAGTTGCTCTTCCATAGGGTTCAAGTTTGGTTCTTAGCAACCACAGTGAGCTGCTTACAACAGCCTGTGACTCCAACTCCAGGGTATCCAGTCCCCTCTTAATGCACACAAACTAAAAAATATGTGTTTGAAACAAATCTTTAAATATAAATATATAAATTAAACATGTCCTAGACCTTACTTCGGTGGCCAAGGATGTTATAACCTCATGACAGCAAATTAACCTTGATGTAAACAAGAAAGCAGCTGGAGAAGCCCCCGTGGAGCCTGTTTTTACTGTGCTGGGGGTTTCAGGTTCAAGAAACAGCTGTACAAAGGCTCAGGAGAGGCCACTTGGCCCAACTTAGTGGGCTGCATCCGACTGGCTTGCAGCTGACTGCTGGGCCTTAACTATTGTTCCCGGACATCCTTTCCAGTGTGTTAACAGCTGTGGAGAGCTAGACACACACACACCTGTCTGCAAATAGTGACTCTAGGTGTTGTGTCAGGTCAGAGACGAGGGAGTGTGCCAAGGGTCTGGGAGAAGCTCACACAGAGCACCTGCATTTCCTTGGTTTGTTGAGCTCAATCTTGGGCATTTCCAGCCGTGCTGAGGCGTCTTGTACATGAATTTTCCAATGCAGGTTTCAACCGCAGCGGAGGCGGTGGCTACAACCAGAGCCGCTGGGGTAACAACAGCAGGGACAGCAGCAACTCCAGCAACCGAGGCAGCTATAACCGGGCTCCCCAGCAACAGCCGCCGCCACAGCCGCAGCAGCCGCCGCCGCCACAGCCGCCACCACAGCAGCCGCCGCCGCCACCTAGCTACAGCCCTGCTCGGAACCCCCCAGGGGCCAGCAGCTACAACAAAAGTAGCAACATCCCTGGCTCCAGCGCCAATACCAGCACCCCTACAGTGAGCAGCTACAGCCCTCCGCAGGTCAGGTCACGTGTGTGTGTGTGTGCACCCACATACTTGTGTAGAGGAGAAGGGACAGGCCACGTGATTTGACCATGGGTCTGCGCTCTCCCCTGCAGCCTCTCCTGTCTCCCGCGCAGCTGCTCATCTGGGTCAAAGGGTAGCCATGACTAGATCCCTCCAGCGCTGCAGCTCACTGCAAGCACTGGCCCCACCAGCATGGCTGTGTCTCTTAGCTCTGTCATTGGCCTCCCATGGTCCTTAAGAAAGCACACAGCGGAGTCGCCTCCTGCCGTCATGGGAGGCCAGGGTCCCAAGGTGGATGGTGACCTTTATTGGCTCCAGGCCTTGTTCTGGGACTTAGAAAGCCAGTGCTTGGGCTCTGCTGTGCACAAGTGCCTTGGAACCGGAGCAGTCTCTTACTTAGCGCCTTTTACATGCCGGGGAGCAGCACAGATGAGGGCTTCCTCCTCCACGCCATCCAGCCAGAGATTTCCTAGAGGAGGAGCTTGGCCCCGTGGGCACCTGGCTCTGGCCTTGACCAGTCAGCCTGACCCTCTGCTCCTTGTTTCCCCATAAAGGACCAGAAACATTGCTAGAACTCACTTGTGAGGTTCCTGTGAGGTGATGAGCTCTGTAGCTTGGTGAAGGCTCTGGAACAAGGCAGGCCTGCATAGTCATTTTTAGTAGCGTGACTTTGGCCCAACAACCTTACTTAGGTTTTCTTTTTAAGATTTATTATTTTTAAATTTTCCTTTATGTAATTGTTGGCTTATATGTATGTATCTGCACCATGAACATTAAGAGAGGGTGTTGTGTTCCTTGAAACCAGAATTACAACAGTGGTAAGTCACTGTGGGTGCTGAGAACCAAGCCTGGGTCTCTGCAAGAGCAGCCAGTGTTCTTAACCACTGAGCCACCTCTGTAAATAGTGTTAATGGGAATGATGTCAGTATTGCTGCGGAGAGGCCCTGCACAGCTGCAGCTCTCATGGGGTCCACTGCCACCATTTACTGAGCGCTCAGCATTTGGTGGAGGCAAGCTAATTGAATGACCAAGACAGGTCAAGCGGGTGCCTCTGCTGAGATTGTTTCGCAGATGGTGACGCAGGTCTTAGAAGTGCTGCATGCACCGGGCCACACCTGTAATCCCAGCACTCGGGAGGCAGAGGCAGGAGGATCGCTGTGAGTTCGAGGCCAGCCTGGTCTACAAAGCGAGTCTAGGACAGCCAAGGCTACACAGAGAGACCCTGTCTTGAAAAACCAAAAAAGAAAGAAAGGCCACATGGCCTTGCTGCCCTCGGGTCTCAGAGCACAGGCCTAGGGTCTGTCTGCTGCTTCTCAGACCTGTCCTGGCGCATTAGAGCAGACTGGCCTTCATGCCAGTGTGGCGCTGTCTGTCTGTCTGTCTGTCTCATGGAGCTTTTGTGTTTTTCTCTACTCAGCCAAGTTACAGCCAGCCGCCATACAACCAAGGAGGCTACACCCAGGGCTATACAGCTCCACCGCCTCCACCTCCACCACCACCTGCCTACAACTATGGGAGCTATGGCCCCTATAATCCTGCCCCATATACCCCACCACCACCACCCACTGCCCAGACCTACCCTCAACCCAGCTATAACCAGTATCAACAGGTATGTGCAAGGTGGGCCTCCTGGTGAAGTCTGGGGAGCAGTCTTGGGTGTATATTGACTTGTGTCTTCAGACTTGGGTTCCTGCCTTTTCCTGAAACATGGACTTTTGGTAAATTGGTCTTTACTGGCTGATTAAAAGACTGGTGTGGACCGGGCATGGTGGTGCACGCCTTTAGTCCTAGTACTTGGTAGGCAGAGTCAGGCAGATCTCTCGGTCTACAGAGCCAGTTCCAGGACAGCCAGGGCTGCACAGAGAAACCCTGTTTCACAAAAACAAACACGTGGTGTGTTGCCACTGGCCCCTAGTGCAGCAAGCCTACCTGGCTCAGCTGGGCCTTAGTGTGGCCAGGGGCTTCCGGCTTCTAGTCCACGTTGGTTCTGGGGCTGCCATACCTGAAAAGGACAGCCAACAAGCCACAGACTGGGACTGCACTTCCTGCCTTCCCATTTATGACATCAGGTCAACTTATCTTTCCACAGCACTTTGGTTTCTGTGAAAGGACCTGTGCGCTGAGCGCAGGAAGGAGAAGGGGCAGGGAGGGGTGAGGAGATGACCGCCGTCCTTGTCTCTCCGCAGTATGCCCAGCAGTGGAGCCAGTACTATCAGAGCCAGAGCCAGTGGCCGCCGTACTACGGGAACTACGACTACGGAGCCTACTCGGGCAGCACGCAGGGGGGCGCCAGCACACAGTAGCAGGCCGGGCCAGCCGCACTGCCAGCGCTAGCCTCGGCCAGTCCATCCCCTCTGAGTCCTGTGGTGCTGGGGACAGAGCTATCCCAGGGCTGCCTCTCTAGCCCACTTCTCCAGAGGGCCTTCTCCCTTCATACAGGCCAGGCATTTTTTCCCTCTGGATTCAGACAGGCAACAGTGACCTTCTGTTTTCTCTTTGTCCCTCCACTTCCTCCTCTCCCTGCCTTTTTAACTAAAGAATCCTCCTGTCCTTTGGTTACCTAGTGAGCCACAGTGACTGGGGAGGCCCTGCCTGTCTGCCCCTCCCCACCCAGCTTACCCCTGGCTTCCCAGACTCTCATGCAGTTGGTTGTAAATTCTTCCAGGAGCTGTTTTACTGTCTACTTTTCAGGATTTAAAAAAAAAATTTTCAAAAACTTAAAAAAAAAAAAAAAAAAGTTTAAAAAGCAAAATGCAGAGGGAGGAAGCAGTGACTTTTTTTGGTAATTATGCTTTTTTTTTTTTAATTTTTAGAATTTGTCTGTTTTTAATGTGGGTCAGCCGTTGATACTTTATCAAATAACCATTTCTTTGCTGAGTTCAGGTAACCGAGGAAGAGCCACACCCTCGAAACAAAACAACAAAATCACCTTTAACCTAACTTTTTATATGATGTCTCAGTCCCCTGTAACTTTGCACACAAGCGTCTGTGTTCAGTTGGATTGTAACTGCTTTTTGTACTTGGAGAGAGTGTGACTATTGAACTTGAAACCTTTTACTCCAGGAGTCTTGGTAGTTTCTGGTGGGTTTAAGCGGGTGAGGGGGTGACGGGAAGGTGGGGGTGGGGCCAGCTTCCCTTCAGGCCCTGAAGTTCCTCCGCTACCCCTGCGTTGCTTTTCCAGGTGCCAGACCTCCAAAGTTTTCCAGTGGCCCCTTTGATTGCTCTCACTGCCCCTCTACCCAGGTTTTCTAACCAGACTTCTAAAACTGCACTTAGACATGTTTTGCCCTGTTCTGTTTTGTTTTCTTTCAATAAATGACATGGCACCTCCTGTCAGGAAGGAAGCGGGGTTGAAGCCCTGAAGTGTTGTTGCAGTCCGCCTTTAATTGGGACGGGAGGCCTCAGGGGGGATGGCTTCCCTCCTTCAGATACCTCGCTCTGCCCACATGCTGCTCAGGCAGGGGCGGGCAAGCGGGGCCTGTAAGAAAGAGACCAGGCTGCTTCAGGGCCATCCCTGGGTGAAGTGGGGATAGTCCTGCCCCTAAGGCCTGTCCTGGATGCTGCTTTCAGGAAAGCCCTGGCTGCCTCCCATTTGTTCCTCCATCCTGGACAGTGCTGGGGGCCCTGAGCCCTGCAGAGGTGGCCCTAGCCCCCACCCCCCACCCCGGTTTCCAGGTCTCCAAGGAGTACAAAATGTAATGAGGTGACAGCTCTTAAGTGTTTAAAGAAGGCAGGGCGTGGTGGCACACGCCTTTAATCCCAGCACTCAGGAGGCAGAGGTAGGCGGATCGCTGTGAGTTCGAGGCCAGCCTGGTCTACAAAGTGAGTCCAGGACGGCCAAGGCTACACAGAGAGACCCTGTCTCGAAAAACCAAAAAAAAAAAAAAAAAAAAAGTGTTTAAAGAGACCCTGGAGTAATGGAAAAGCCTTTTCTGGAGAAGACGAAAATGGAGGTTGAGCTTTGGGGTTGGACTCTGTAGTCCACCATCCTTCCTTAGCTTCGATTCTTTCCTGTGCAAGCCCACCTCCCTTGAGGAACTGGGGGTCCTTTGAAGGGACGCAACCTATCAAAAGACACAGGCCTGTATCCCAGTTCCCTCAAAGCAAAAGCAACAAGAGGGCTATGCATACAGTGCACCAAGCCCTGGGTGCAACAACACAATCCACACCGGGAAGGAGGCTGAGTCGTTTCAGGGCTTGAGGAGGGACCTTGTTGGCACCTGTCAACTTGCTCTGGGAGCGGCCAGGGGTGGGGGTCCTCGCTGGCCCTAGACTGGGCAGGCATGTGCTGGGCAGGAGTGCCCTCTGCTGGCCATTCCTGGTAATGCCACAGTAGTTGTCTCTAGGCCTTTCCATATCTCGGGGTGCAAACCTACTCTCTCTTGCAAGCCTGTTTCTAGGTTAATGCACCAGCTTCCATAAAGTGTTCCCCAGTTCCTTTCCTTGGTCCCCCTCCCCAGATGCTGTCTGCACTGATGACTAGCCTCACACGAGTCTTGCTTTCCGAGACAAAGCCTTGCTGTGAATCCCTGGCTAGTTGGAACTTGCTAAAGACCAGGCTGGGCCAAAACCTCAGTGATTTCTCTGCTGCTGCCTCTTGAGTGCTGTTGGCCCTGGCCATAGTAAAGCATTACAGCGCCGAGATTTATCCATGCCAGCCAAACTGCCTGAATACTTTTTGTTCTTGTTTTCCAAGACGGGGTTTCTCTGTGTAAGAGAGCCCTGGTTGTCTTGAACTTGCTTTATAGACCAGGCTGACCTCGAGCTCAGAGATTCCCACCTGCCTCTGCCTCCCAAGTGCTGGGATTCTAAGCCTGCGCCGCCAGGCCTGGCCCTGAGATGCTTAACTCCTGCCCATCTATCTCTTCAGGTCTCATCTGTGGCCGTATCCCTACCCGAAAGCCCCCGGCCCAGCCTGTGGTGGGCTGGTCCCCCGTGCCCCCTTCTCCACAGCGGATTCCCTCAGCTCGTTCCTCACATCTGCAGGTTTTCTCCTTGTTTGAAAACACAAATATATTCTCCCTGACTTCGTCTCACGCTAGCCACAGGCTGGGTGTGATGACAGGAAAGTCAAACCTGCAAAGAGCGCATTGGTGGGTGAGACGGCCCTGCAGTTAGAGATGCTTGCTGCCAATCTTGAGTGCATTCTAGCCCCACTCCCATAAACTGTCCTCTAGTCACACAAGCAGTTTTTAGCTAAAGAGCATAGTCGAGCTTCAGTTCCTGGAGGATGCTCAAACAAGCACCATTCCAAATACTAGCCACGTGAGCACCTGGCCTGTCAACAGTCAAAGGACACGCCGCTGATTTTCCAGTTTGATAGGCTGAGACGACCCTGGTTGCTGGGGGCGGTGCTACGCATGCGCACAAAGAAGGACCAGCTTTGATCCGGAACTTTGGTGCCTGGGTGCTGCTGAAATACTCGGCCGGGCACACTAGCCGGAAGTGACTACAGGTGCCTAGGGTCCAGACTGGCTTCCGCAGCGCGCTGCGGCGGCGGTTAGTGAACCGGAGCGAAGTGTTATGGAGGCCGTGAGAGCCGCGGCGGCGGAGAGGAAGCCCGACGATGGTGAGGCACTGGGCAGGCGCGGGCGACGGCAGGGTGCTCGTGCGGGTGTGGCCGGGGCAAGGTTCCGGCAAGCGCAGAGGACTCTCTAGGAAGTGTGCCCTCAGCTTCCCGGCACTCTCAGCCCTTGTCCACCTTGGGGCTCAGAGTCTTCGGCCTGGTGGCTGGTTCCCTCCGCTTTCTTCGGGATGAGCCCCTTTCCGTGTCCTAAAGTACCCCATTCCTTAACCACGCCAACGCCTCAAAGCAGAAATAAACTCTATTGCAAATTCTTCCAGTGTCAGATAGCGTTTCACAAGTTACCTTTGCTGGCCAGCCAGCGTGTTCCTGCGCCCCCGAGCGAGCTCTCTTCTACCTAACCCGCGGCCTCCGTGCCCCCAGGTCGGCCGTCCCTCCTCCGCGGCACCCTCAGTGCCTTTCACTGCCCCCTGCCTTCCCACAGGCACTGCCTTGGTGGCGGCGGTGTTCTGTCAGTCAGTCAGTCAGTCAGGCTGCTGGCCTCCAAATTGCCTCCCTCCTGTCTCAGCCTCCAAGGTGCTGGGCGCGCAGCCCACCCGCGCCGCCATACCTGTCTGGTAGTCTGATGTGCGGTGAGGTAGAGTTGAAGCCATCTGGCAACTAAGAATTGGGAGTTCCTGAAGCTGAATAGCAAGTTACATGCTCTGCTTCTGTGTGTTCCAGGCTTTGATAATTTCCAGTTATGGTGGCTCACACCTGTAATCCCAGCACTTGGGAGAATGAGGCAGGAGATCAGCCTTCTTTTGTTTGGTTGGTTGGTTGGTTTTGGTTTTTTCATGACAGGGTTTCGCTGTGTAACCTGGCTGGCCTAGAACTAACTCTGTAGACCAGACGCCTGGCCTCAAACTCACAGCGATCCGCCTGCCTCTGCCTCCCGAGTGCTGGGATTAAAGGTGTGCGCCACCACCGCCCAGCTTTTGGTGGGGGGGAGGGATGGAACAGGGTTCAGCCTTGAGTTTGAAGCCAGCCTGGACTACATAGTGAGTTCGGTCATAAAATGAGACGCTGTAGAGTGAGGTCCTGCCTCAAAAATAAAACATTTTCCATAATAAAACTGTGTATCTCTTTTAAAAACTTTTTAGGGCTCAATCCTGGGTCTGATGAATGCTAATTATACTTGCTCTCACTAAGCCCTACCTCCAAGGCGCAGTGAGACAGGCCTATAATGAGGAGCCTGAAGCAGGAGCGTGGAAGCCCGGGTCCTGAGGAGCTGAGAGGTGGAATCCTTGCCCAGCATGCCGAAGCCCGGTTCAATCCCCGGCAGCCCTGTATACACTGCTTGTGACGGAACCAGCCTGCAGCCTGTAGTCCTAGCACTCCCACGTTTGTTTATCAAAAGAAAAAGAAAAAAAAAAAAGAAGCCGGGCGTGGTGGTGCACACCTTTAATCCTGGCAGAGGCAGGCAGCTCTCTGAGTTCGAGGCCAGCCTGGTCTACAAAGCGAGTCCAGGACAGCCAGGGATACACAGAGAGACCCTGTCTCACAAAAAGAAAAAACAATAGGAAAAAAAATGTGCCCTTTGGCCCATACGATACCTTCCAAACATCTGACTTCTCCAGAAAGTCATACACACTGCTCACCATTTTCTTACCCATCACCCACCACAACCGGATCTTTATTCTGCATGTGTCCCAGCGTGACCGGAAGCTGGTGTGTTAAATGAACAGAAATGAAATCTGATCTTAGTGTTGCCAGACAGAAGCAGACCACAAGGCCTGGCTCCCTCCCAGGCTCTAGGCTGTTCCTTGCCCCTTCCAGTCAGAGACGGCTTCTGGCACTTGTTGGCTTGTAGGCGCTGCACTCTGGACCCGGCTCCCCCCACAGCACCTGTGTGTGTGTGTCTGATCTCCTGCAGTCTCTCTTCGTTTCGTTTTGTTTTATTACTGTTGTATGTGTATGGGATCTTTGCCTATATGCATGTCTGTGTACCGTGTGTGTGCCTGATGCCCAAAGAGACCAGAAGAGGGCGTCAGGTTCCCCGGAACTGGAGTTACAAGTGGTTGTGAGCTGCTGTGTGGGTGCTGGTGAATCAAGCCTGGGACCTCTGAACGCGCAAGCCAGTGCTCTTAACTACTGAGCCATCTCTTCAGTCCGTCTTCAGTGTCTCTTATTACGTTTAGGACAGTTAACCTAGAGTAATCTCTTGCTTTTCTTGTATTTCGAGACAGGGTCTCTCTGTGCAGCCTTGGCTGTCCTGGACTCACTCTGTAGACCCGGCTGGCCTCGAACTCACAGCGATCTGCCTGCCTCTGCCTCCCGAGCGCTGGGATTAAAGGCGTGTGCCACCACCACCACCCGGCTGTCTTTGTTTTTCTGCATAGGCAGGGAAGCACCTACCACATTACATGTTCCTGTTGATTAATTAGGCTCTTGGCTGTGTACAGCATCACCGTGGAACCTCTTGCTCCCCAGGATCTGTCTAGGACCTAGAACATTGCCCAGAACACAGTGGGTGCTCAGTGAATATGAGCTGTGAGTGTGCCGGCATCCAGCCGCCTCCTGCCTGAGCCCCTTCCCTCATGCCCGGCCAGCCTTTAACTAAAGACTCCTCTTGACTCGCAGACTCTGTGGGGCCCAGATGTGTGCACTGGGGGGAGCTGAGCCAGACCTCCATTCCATCTGGATCCCAGGACAAGGAGGCAGCCGAGAGCACGCCAGGTGTCCCCAACAGTGACACTATGCCAGGCGTCCCCAACGGTGACACCTCACAGGCTGAGAGCCCGGCCGTGAATGCCATGTTGCATGCCATCGCTGCCAGCCCCCTGCCGGTGTGCAGCCAACAGCAGGGTGAGCCTGACCTGACCCAGCGGGAGAAGGTGGCCATCCTGGGCCAGCTGTATCATGAGAAGCCGCTGGTGTTCCTGGAGCGCTTCCGCACAGGCTTGCGGGAAGAGCACCTGGCCTGCTTCAGCCACCTGCGCGGAGACCACCGTGCTGACTTCTACTGCGCAGAGGTGGCCCGGCAGGGCACTGCCCGACCCCGAACCCTGCGCACCCGCCTGCGGAACCGGCGATACGCTGCCCTGCGTGAGCTTATCCAAGGTGTGAGGGGATGGTGGGTGAGAGGTCGTGGGGGGGCGCTGAGGCAGAGCAAGACAGACAAGGCACAAGCACAGGGACTGAGGAGAAAGCCTGGAGCTGGGTTTTGAGACAAGGAGACCAGAGACACAGAGGGACAGCGAAGTAAGCGACAGAGAGGTCAGCGGACAGGACAGGTCCTGGAGAAGGAAGCTGGCACACTGCGAGATGGGCTCAGAGTTCAACAGGTGACAGAGTGGCACTTGATGCACTAAACAGTGCCAGGCTGTCCTTGAACCCGAATTCCCCTGCCTCAGCCTTTCCAGCACTGGCAGAAGTGGCATTTCAGATGGCTCTGGACGACACCACTACACACAGCTTTGTGGTGCTCGTTTGCCACTGAGGAGCGGGCATTCCCATCTTCCGTAATGCACAGGAAGTGCTGTGGGAACCAGGGTCGGGGTATATGTATGGCCTGGGAGACAGAAGGCTGCCTTGAAAAAAAAAAACCACACACACAGGTAAGGCTGGGTGTGGTGGTGCACACCTTTAATCCCAGCATTTCAGGAGGTAGAGGCCAGCCTGGTCTACAAAGAGTTCCAGGGCAGCCAGGGCTGTTACACAGAGAAACGCTGTCCCAAAAAAAAAAAAAAAAAAAAAAAAAAAAAAAGGGAACGAAAGAAAAAAAGAAAAAGAAAAGAACACAGGTGAAAAGCCTGGAGGAAGAAGAGCCTGGTGTGGTGCTTTATACTGTAACATTCAGGAGGCAGAGGCAGAATGATCTCTGAGTCTGAGGCTAGCCTGGTCTACATAGTGGCGCAGGCCTGGGTTATATGACTGTGCTCAGCCCAGGCTGTATACTCAGTGCCCCCTCAGGGACTTGTAGGTGGCTTTGTCATGTCACATACCTGAATCGCATACAAATGTATATATCTTACAAGCAGGTCACACGCATACATGCCTGGACACGCGTGCTCACACCCACACCACCTTTCCTCTTCCGAACAGGGGGCGAGTACTTCAGCGACGAGCAGATGCGGATCCGGGCCCCACTGCTGTACGAGCAGTACATAGGACAGTACCTCACACAGGAAGAGCTCAATGCCCGGACACCAGCTCCCCAGGCCCCCCAAGTCCCCAGGCCCGGCTCCCCCGGCACACCTGCCTATCCTCTCTCCGACCTGCTGTTTCAGTCCTACCAGGAACGGGAGCTGCAGCAGCGGCTGCTCCGGCAGCAAGAGGAGGAGGAGGCCTGCTTGGAGGAGGAAGAGGACAGTGATGAGGAAGGTGAGGACCCACAGCAGGACACTCTGCCCTAGGCCTGTTCCCCTGTGTTGTGTCACCCAGCAGGGCCCCAGCCTGTGAGAACAGACCTGATGTCTGGCCTCGCCCCGCTGCCTGCCATCCCTTTCAGTCTGCAGAGCGCGTCAGCGTCATCGCTCCACTGTGTGTCCCAGAAGGGCAGGGGCTGGACACAGAGGACGGTAGCCTGGCAGACTCCTGCAGGCCACACTCCTGCCTGTCTCCACAGACCAGAGCTCAGACAAAGACTCGGAGGCCTGGGTGCCTGACTCGGAAGAGAGGCTGATCCTGCGGGAGGAGTTCACCAGCCGCATGCATCAGCAATTCCTGGATGGCAAAGATGGGGGCTTTGACTACAGGTGCCTCCCGTTCCCGGCCCAGCACCCGTGGCCCTGAGCCACAAGCAGGGCCCCACCTGTCCTCAGAGGGCCCTGGAATAGTTCCCCACCGTGGGTCCTGGTCAGTCACTCCGGAGGGTTCAGATCAGTGGTGGGGATGGCTGTGGTCTTGGCCTAGTCTTGCCCGTCTCTGAGCTTTAGCCTCTTTTGTCTATAAGCAAAAGGGCAAACCAAGGTTTGGTGGTTGTTGTTTTGAGAAAGGGTTTCTCTGTGTAATAGCCTCGGCTGTCCTGGAACTCTCTTTGTAGACCAGGCTGGCCTCGAACTCAGATCTGCGGGCCTCTGCATCCTGAGTGCTGGGATTAAAGGCGTGCTGCCATGCCCGCTGGGACAAACCGGGTTGATAAAGCGTTGAAACCCGGTGGTGCGCACCTTCATCCCAGCACTTGGGAGGCGGAGGCAGTGGGATCTCCGAGTTCCAGCCCGGAAGACATGATGAGACCCTGTCTCAGAGAAAAGGAAGGATTTGAGATCAATGACAGATGGCTGTCACTTGAGCTGTCTCTCCTTGTGATTCCACCTGTGGCCTGGCAGCTCCGGACCCAGCCTGTGACCTGTGTCCACAAATAGCTTCAGTGGGACAGGGATCCTGAATACCATGCCATAGGGTCCGGTCCACGCGGGGATCCTGCATCCATTGAAGCTGGGGCCGCCCAGGCTGACATTAGAAGTCCCGGGGGCCCAAACCTGTGCCCCCCTTCCGGAGGGCAGCCGAGACGCAAATGTGTGCCACAATCAATGTGTGCTTTTGTACGTGCGCTATGTTCAGACCGTAGGGTCAAAGCAAAGGACACGTGTAGGTAGCCAAGGATTCCTTGCCTGAAGGAGACCCTCTCCTCTGTGGGGAGACAACATCCATTGGTGATGGAGCTCTGGGGACAGTGCAGGGGACGGGGGCAGGGTATGGTCAGGGCCTCGGTGGGGTGGCATCTGAGCGGGCTGCAGAGAGCAAGGCCAAGGGGCGGGTGCATGCTCCTGAGGCACTGAGGAGCCCACTGGGGCCTCAGTGACTCAGGTCCACTGGAGTGCAACTGGGGCTGGGGTGGCCATGGGGACGATCAGTGGCTCATTGTCCTTAGAGGCCAAACCTGAGAAGCCAGCAGGCCTTTTAGTTACTACACCTTCAGTCTGTCAGAGATGCCAGCCTTTTTTTTTTTTTTTTCCAAGACAGGGTTTCTCTGTGTAGCCCTGGCTGTCCTGGACTCACTTTGTAGACCGGGCTGGCCTCGAACTCACAGCGATCTGAAGCCAGCCTTTTTTATGTAGACTGGTTGGGAAAGCACATCTTGGATCCAAAAGGCCCAAGTGCACCAAGGGGATCAGCTTCCCAGACCTGGTCCTCCTGTGAACACTGACAGCCTTCCTCCCTGCAGCACGGTGGATAACAACCCTGACTTTGACAACCTGGACATCGTGGCACGGGATGAGGAGGAGCGCTACTTTGATGAAGAGGAGCCTGAGGATGTGCCCAGCCCAGAACCAGATGGGGACTGACGCCTCCGCCCCTTCCAGCCAGTGACACGCCCTGCCTGCCCCCCAATAGGCAGTGATCACAGGCTGGCTCAGTGACTCAAGGGCTATCAGGACAGGCCCTCTGGGCTTGGCCCACCTCAGACAATGCCCCCACTTCTGTTTATGGGTTCCTATGTCTCCCTGAGCCTATCATCCCCCACTTTTTTTTTTTTCCCCAGACAGGGTTTCTCTGTGCAGCCCCGGCTGTTCTGGACTCGATATGTAGACCATGCTGGCCTCGAACCCACAGAGATCCGCCTGCCTCTGCTTCCCAAGTGCTGGGATCTGGGATTAAAGGCGTGCGCCACCACCGCCCGGCCCTGTCTTTTCTCTTTGAGATAGGATCTTGCTGTGTAATGCTAGCTAGCCTGCTATTCGCTTTGTAGCTGAGTCCTTCTGCCTCAGCCTACCATGTGCTGTGCTTGTAGGTGAATCACCATGCCTGGCCTGCCTGGCTTGTTCTTACCCCTCCTCCATCACTGCCCCCGCCTTTTACTTCCTAGATCTCTAACTTCTGTGCATCCACCCTTACTCCTTTCTCTAGTGCTGTGGGTGCTGTGCCCTCAGCAGGGCCCTGACAGTTACCTGGTGTCACATGGACGCTGGCATGTAGCTCAGGGTGTCACACGGACGCTGGCATGTAGCTCAGGGTGTCACACGGACGCTGGCATGTAGCTCAGGCTACACCTGATCCCTAGTACAGCTCCGGGCTTCTCCACCTCTGTGCCCATGTCCTACCCTGGGCACCTCTTCACGTCCCCTGAGGTCCCCCCTCACTCTCCTGGCCGCCGGCCCTTGCCGTCTGTTCCTGTCTCAGTCTTTAGGCCTCTGGTTCTCTGTCTCCTCCCCTAGGCCTGGCAGCCAAGGGCAGTAGCAGCTTTCCCTGTGGGTGGTGGGGGTCAGGGAAACCCAGGTGGCACAAGCCTCCGCTGCTCTTTTTAGACTCTGGCTGGGAATGGTGGCAGAGGCAGAGCTAAGTGCCACAGGGCCAGCCTGACTGTAAGGGGGACTCTCCCCTGCCAGCCCCCCTTCCCAGCCACAATTTTCCTTTCCTTCACTTCCTCCACCTCCCTCTCTTGTTTACACTCCCCAAATACGAGCAGGCTGTTATCATGGGTCTTGAGTCATCACACACACAGACACACAGCCTGCCCCAGTGTGTCCGTCCCCCCCCCAGCCGGCCACAGGGCCCGCCCTACAGAGCCCCCTGCTGCCCTGGGCTAATGAGAGCCAGATGGCTGCTTGTGACTCAGCCCTGGCCTGTGGGAACCCGGCTGGCCTACCTTCCCATGCTCCACACCCAGCCCCTGTGGCCCCAGCAGACAGAAGGGACCTGCCACTGGGAGGAGAGGGGCTAGCGTGTCAGCCTGGGGATCCACGCTACTCGGAGAAAGAATGGTGGCGGTCTGCTCTGGCCGCACCTGAAAGGACCTTCAGGACTGCTGCTTTGAGCCAAGGTCCTGACCTCCCGGTCAACTACACTCACCCAGAGAGCTACTAGGGGCGCAAGGTTGTCCACATGAAGACACTTAAAAGTACTGAAAGATCCTCAGCAGCTCAGCCTGGGCCAGACCCTGGGTGACACCTCCTGACAACCCTGGAACCGCACTGTCAACTGCCACTTGTCACAAACGATGGATGGAAAGGGCCTGAAGTAGCCATGTGCATCTTGAGACCACCTGACCTCCCAGGCAGGGCCAAGACTGAACACAGCCTGTACAGCACGTGGGCCACCTGGTCTGGACAGTGGTGGCGATAGGGAGACAGACTTCCTTGTGTTTGGGAGACTTGAAGGTCCAAGTATTGTGGCACGTGATATGGTGGCAGGTGATAAATGCTGTCACAGCCTCTACCCTTGTCCCCGCCAGAGGACTGTGGACCCACCCCCCAGGAGTGCTCTTTTGGGGCCTTGTGTAGGCTTAAGTGTTTTCAGAGTTGACCAGTATTCTGTCCGATCATTAAACGTATTTAAGATAGAAATTGTCATCCATAAACCTGTTATGTAACTTTTTAAAAAAGAGAGCCGAGCCACACAGCCATTGAGTCAGGAACTGGGGTTAGTCAGATGGTTCAGTCTGCAAATGAGAGAGACAGAGGTGGGGCCCCAGCCACAGGGACAGGGATTAGATGGGGAGACAGGAAGAAAAGGTGGAGACAGAGGAGGGGGCAGAGACAGCAAAGGCACACCCTGCCTGAGCAGCCCCCATGGTCGCTGGCGCCTCCGATCTGGGTCCTGAGGATGGGGTGGGCGGAAAGGCTGAGTCAGAGAGGGAGAGCCCCTCTGTGGGCATCCGGCCCCCACCTCCATGTCTCCTGTCTGTCCTGCCCTGGCCAGGTCAATGTTGGCACCTACCCCCACCTCTCTGACTCTGCCCCCAGCCTCAGCTCCTCTCCGGGGAGGGAAGTTCCTGCCTGCCCACACTGTCCTCATTTTCTTCCTGTCCCATCTGTAACACCTTCCCTCCCCCTGCCCCCCCCCCTCACCTCATGACTCCCACCCTCCTCTCCTTTTTCTCCTGGGCTTCAGTCCCCAAACACTTGTCAATCCCTTGTCCCTGTTGTCAGTAGCCTGCCCCCCACCCCACCCCTCCCCTCCCAGCCTGCACCCTCATTTTTTCCTGTCCCTCTCTGCCGCCTCCTGGTCCATCTCCTTCCCTGTCTGTCTCCCAGACCCTGGGAGATCCAGGTCAGAGCTCCACTGGTGGCCCCTAGGAACCTAAAACGAGGGGTCACCACCTCGCCCCCACCCACGAGAGGACAGCGGCGACACTGCTGGCCCGTCTGAGCAGAAGGAAACGTCTGTGCTGTAGCCTGGTCACCCCCACCCCACCCCCGGGACCTGCTGGGCCGCTGCCGCCCCCCCCAGGACTGGGGCCCGAGTAAACAGCAGCAGGCAGCCTGGGGATATTTATACCGAGGCTGGGCGTAAGGCCAGTGCCCACCACAGCCCCTGCCCTGCCCTGCCCGCTGCCACAGCCAGCTCTCTGAGCCAGCGTGGCACCCGCCAGCAAAGGGACACCGCAGACAGGCTCCACTCGGCACAAAGGCCAACCAGCACTGGTCATACAACAGCCAATGGCTTCACAAGACACAAAGTTTGAAAACACCAGCACAGTGCAGGGTCCCCCCAACCACCCAATCCTAATGCTGACACCCCCAAACACCCTCAAGCGCGACCCATACAACTAACATACCAAAGCCACCAGCCTACAGGTGGGTGCACCAGCGCTGGCTCCACCTGTTATATATAAAAATTAAAGATTAAGGCAGACAATAGAATACAAGGTAGCAAGCAGATATTATGAGCATGCGGGGGGGGGGGGGGGGGGGGAGGGGGGGGGGGGGGCGGGGGGGGGGGGGGGGGGGGAAGTAGAGATAACGAGTGAGAGTAGAGAGAGAGGGAGAGCCAGGTGGAGGGTCTGTCTTTTATATGGCCCTGAGCAGGGCCACACCCCTGTGGCAGGTAAGCGATGACATCACAGGTAGGAGGCAGAATCCATCCTAACAACATCTGCTTCCAGATGCCCACCCTCGCTGTAACCAATCTCAAAGGACACGCACACCTCAAGGCCCAGGACAGCCTCTCACACAGACACCAAGAGCCACACCACAGATACAAACTGTGAACTACGTGTTAGAGTATAAACAAAAGCACAGAATGCAGCCCACTGGGACCGGGTTGCGGCTTGGTTGGTACAGTGGGCTTCCTTTTCTTTTTCTTTTTGGTTTTTTGAGACAGGGTTTCTCTGTGTAGCCTTGGCTGTCCTGGACTCGCTTTGTAGACCAGGCTGGCCTCGAACTCACAGCGATCCACCTGCCTCTGCCTCCCAAGTGCTGGGATTATAGGTGTGCGCCACCACGCCCGCCTGGGTATTTCCTTTTCAACACTGCACAAAACCTGAAATCCTAGCATTCTAAAGCACTGGTTCGCAACCTTCCTAGTGTTGTGACCCTTTAATACCGTTCCTCACATTGTGCGGATCCCCGCCCATAAAATTATTTTCGTTGCTACCTCATAACTGTAAATTTTTCTAACATAATTTTACTGTTATGAGTTGTAATGTAAAATATCTGTGGTTTCCAATAGTCTTAGGGGAGCCGTGTGAAAGAGTCCTTTGACTTCTCCCCCCCCGAGAGGGGCCTCACCCCACGGGTTCACAACACTGCTCAAGAGAGAAACAGGACAATTAAGAGTTCAAGTTCAAAGTCAGTCTGTAGAGGAACGTTAACTCAGAACACGGCTGCTCTGGCAAAAGATCACAGCCAAAGATCTTCCAGGTCTGTGGGATCCAGGTGGAATACAAACATGCCTTTAATCCAGGAGACAGGCAAACAGATCCGAGTTCAAGGCCAACCTGGTATATAGAGCAACTATTAGGTAAAGAAAAGCTCGGGCCCAGGCGTGGTGGTAGTACATGCCTTTTTTGTTTTGTTTTGTTTTGTTTTTTGAGACAGGGTTTCTCTGTGTAGCCTTGACTGTCCCGGACTCACTCTGAAGATCAGGCTGGCCTCCAACTCACAGAGATCCTCCTGCCTCTGCCTCCCGAGTGCTGGGATTAAAGGTGTGCGTCACCACCCACCACCGCCCGGCTGGTAGTACATGCCTTTAATCCCAATTAAAAGTAAAGTTTGTTTGTAGAAGGAAGCACCCATGTTTGAAAATGCTGTCTAATTGAGTGGCAGAAAAGGTGACGAATCAGAAAAGATCTGACAGAATGGGATACGCCCAACTCTCATGAGAAAAGGGCACTGCAGAGGGAGAGAGAAGAGAGAGGGAGGAGAGGGGGGAGGGAGGGAGGGGGGAGGGAGGGAGAGGGGGGGACGGGGGGAGGATTGATTTACCGGGACAGTAATAGAGAGACAGGTTGCAGAGAGAGAACTCAGAGGAAGACTGAATGAGGAGCCAGGAGATTAGAGCAGATCGCTGAGTTAGTTTTGAGGCCAAGCAGAGCAATTAAGGGGCCAACAGAGAAGCCAGATTGAATACGCCAGCTGGGAGAAGAGTTTGAGCCAGAACAGCTGAGCTGAAGCAGCCAGCCCGGAGCTCAGAAAGAACAAGAAAGGGTGAGCTTAGTCAGCAGTAAGTCTTAGAGGCTGAGAACATTCTAGGCCTAAGTTAGATTACACTGAGGCTAAAGGCTAGAAGCTTCCAGGACTAGGCCTAGGCCAGCAGAAGGAGGTAGGAAGCCTCCCAAGATGACAACAATTGAGCCAGGAAAATAAGTTACTTCTACACCGGCCTGTGCTACATGTGACTCTGGGAGGCAAGGACATGACTAAAGAAAGTACAAAAACTTCTTCCCTAGCACACTTGAGGCCTCTGTTCCAACTTGAGCGCTCTCCAGGCGGAGAGATGGCTCCGCAGTTGAGAGCACTTGGGGCTCTTCCAGAAGACCAGAGTTCAGTTCTCAGCAAGCTCTCTATCACCTGTCACTGTGGCCCCAGGGGACTCTGCCGCCTCTGACCTCCACTGGAACCAGCACTCACACTCTTTCATATAATTAAAAATATTGGCCAAGTATGGTGGCGCAGGCTTTTAATCCCAGCACTCGGGAGGCAGAGGCAGGTGGATCTCTATGAGTTCGAAGCCAGCCTGGTCTACAAAGCGAGTCTAGGACAGCCAAGGCTACACAGAAGGGGAGGGGGGGAAAAAAAAATATATATATATATGTTTAAAACACACACAATTTTAACTCACAAACCACACACCCACACACAAGACACACAAACACTGGTGACCATCATAGATGTGCATCAAAGACAGCTCATGTAAGAAACGAAACCACACAACACCTTTCCAAAAACAAAAAAACAAAAAAACCCTTCTCACAGACTCACAAACATAAAAAGCAAAAAATAAAAATAACACCTCAGTTTCAAGTAGAACCGACACTGTAACTGCAAAAATTGACACCCAGAGAGAGCTGTGAAGATACTAAAGGGGGAAAAGAAAATAGCATCAGACTCAAAACTTGTCCCAGATACACAATTCATTGGTAGACTCTCTTTCTCTCTCACCAGCAAACAGCGCCAACAGGGAACCCACAGAAAGAACCCCAGCTTGTCCAGCCAAAAGTGTGAAGCACTCAGCAGAAATGTGGCTCTCACTAGCCACAAACAGAGAGCTGAAAACACACCGCACATTCACAATACCATGCAGGCTAAACGCCCTCAGGCACCAGAGAAATGGGGTGGGGTGGGTGGAGGAGGGGGGCACCCCCGAACACCTATAAAACTCAAACTATAAACAAAATACATTGGTACTACGTATGCCCAGGAGGCGGGGGGGGGGGGGGGTGGGGGGGGGGGGGGGGGAGGGCGGGGCGGATTAGCCTCCAAGGGGAAATCTTGTTACTGTCTTCCGTCCCCTCCCCCACGCACCCAGCCCTAGCAGGTCCAGGATGGGGCAGGAAGGCCTGTGAGGGCCTCCTGGGTTGCTTCCTGCCCTGGAAGCTGGACAGGAAGCCCCGGCTCCAGCCGGAACCCAGGCTCCCTCCCACAAGTTCCCCCCATGCCACAGTTGCCTGAAGGGGCGGGACAACCTTGTCGACTCTGTGGCCCTGTCCTCCCTGAGGTAGGCTGGTGGGCAGGAGGAGTGTGTGTCACTACAGTGCCGGGTCAGGGCAGCAGGGCAAGCGGCACCGGCCAGCGGAGGTGCTGAGCCTGCAATTTACCTACCCGCCCCCCCCCCCCGCCCCCCATTCCTGCCAGCCGCCAAGCCTAGGCGGAGGAGCAGCAGGCAGGTGGGCGGGCTATGTCACCAGTAGGCAGGGCTTGGGGCACAGCCAGCACTTGTCGCGTCCACAGGCAGGCTCCAAGGATTCAGCAAGCCTGGGGGTGTGTCTGGGTGCGTGGGAGCTGCTGCGTCTGGGATCCTGGGTGTGACTGTGTCTGGATCTGTGGGGCCACTTGGGACTCCCCAGACAAGTGGGTGTGTGTCAAGGGTGTCAGACAGTAGCTGTGACAGTAGTGCGGCTAGTCTGGCTGGAGTTGTGACGCGCATGAAACCTCTCAGCGTGTGTGGTGTGAGTGGGTTTGGGACGGGTCACGCAATGACCATGACCCCGTGACCCCATGACCAGGATGTTTGTCTAACTGCTGGGGATGAGCCCGTTTTCCAACTGGGCTCTAATACTGTGTGATGTGTATCTGGCGTGTTTTGACACTGTGAATCTGTCTGGCGGCGTGTGGTAGAACCATGGCCCTGTGGAATATATTTGTGCGTGCGATGGCCTTTTCTATCAAACATATTCTACCTACGTCATGACCCTGCGAGGCCCCAGGGCTGGATTTGCTTACAGTCTGTGTATCGGTGGTCTGAGACTGCTACCAAGTGTAAGAATTCACAGGTCACTAGTGTAGGAATCAGGCCCGACTGGGCTGCCTGCCTGTCTTGCTGTTTCATGTCTTTAAACTGGAGGGCTTCATGCTGTCTCTGCGTTTGCCCTGGTTAGTTGGGTGAGGCACTTCGACTACTGGAAAGACTACTCCCCGAGGGGGAGCCGAAGGCTTTGCCAAAGATAATTGACTTTGATCATCTGGGTTATACGCCGGGGGCCACTATCCTCTAGTTTCTTTTCCTTCAATCTTACACGCCAACTTCTTCTTTAGGGCCCGTATCTCAGAGGTTAAAGTTGCCTCTTCCTCCTCAGAATTAGAAGAAGATCTATCAGAGGCAATCTCAGATGGGGCCAAAGACTTTACAGATTGCCCCTCCTGCACTTCATTTAGGGCAAGTTCCAAACTTCCCAGCTGCTCTCTTATTTTCTTGTCCTTGCTCCTAAGCGCATCTCTAACAAGACGCCATAACGGAAAGCTAGCGATAGGAACACTGTTGGACCCTTCATTTCATAAAGTCCTCTGGAGATCAGACTTCACCTGATCCCAGTCTTGGATATTTAGCTCTCCCGATACCATAAACCAAGGACTACTCAATTCTATTGTTTTTATAAAATCTCTAACACTCTCATGCTTAATCCCGGTGCCTTGATCCGCTAACAATCTCACTACTTGAGCCACCAGAACCGTGGATGAACCTGCGGCAACCATTTTAACACTCTCATACTTAATCCCAGTGCCTTAATCACTAGCCCACCAGACCCGTGGACGAACCCACGGCACCCATTGTCCTGGCGCCTTAATCACTAGCCCACCAGACCCGTGGACGAACCCACGGCACCCATTTTCCTGGCGCCTTAATCACTAGCCCACCAGACCCGTGGACGAACCCGCGGGCCTATTTCCAATACTCCCATTTCCTACCTCCCCGAGGCACTGGCCAGCTTCCCTGGGCGATCCGTCAGCTTCCTCCCTTCCTTCCCTGGTCTCGGTGGAGCCTCCACTTGTGACGCCCTCGGTACCGAGCCCAGGGCGAGGGACTGAGGATTTAACTCGTGCACACACACACACAATAACACAGCGGGTCCTTCGTGCTAAGAGAGCAGCAGCCGCAGCAGCAGCTTATTATCCTTTCAGAGTTCCAAAGAGCCTTCTAATAGGCAGAAAACAGGAATCCCCCCCCCCTTCCCAGGTGAAATCCCTCAAGAGGTAATCGCACACAGGAGGAGAAGTCTCGAGGAGGGGAGGGGCGAGTTCTCAGAGCAGTAAACATGACTAGCTAACCAAGATAAACACAGACATGGAAGCTGCTAGAAACAGAACATGAAACAGCAAGACAGGCAGGCAGCCCAGTCAGGCCTGGTTCCTACAACTAGTCCCGAGAGAGGTGAATGTGTTGAGATGGTTGTGGGACACTGTCCGTATTTCAGCTTCTGTGAGTAGTAGTGAGACTGTTTTAGCAATCCTTGGGGGGGGGGAGGGGCTCCAGTGACTATGATCCTGATTGTGTACTTGCTCGTATCTCTCTTGGGGCCTGGCCTCGGGGCTGTGAGCTAGTGGCCCTAACAATGCCTTTGCACAGAGTGAGCTTGTCCAGCCCGGAAGGAACCTCAACCCGGTCCTTAAGAGGTTCTCAGACCCAGAATGTGAAGAGGCTGGAAGGCCTCAGACCAAAGGAACTCTGCCCTCACTAAGTCTCCCCCCTCCCGGACAGTCCCTGAGGGAAAGCTAAGTCCGGGAGCTCTGACGGCCTGAGAAAGTTGGAGGGTAGGGGGAAGTGAAACCCAGGAGAAGGAGGAAATGGGCCAGAGAAAAAGGAAGCAGCAGAGAACTCACAAGCTCACCCCAACAGATGGAAAGGGATGAGCTGGGTTCCGAACTCTGGCATTTCTTGCCTGGGTAACTTACTGCCCTGGGGTCACACTCACCCCACCCCCCATACACTTAACTTTACTCTCAGAGACTTACCAGACACCGAGGCCCCCAGATTCAGTTTATTAGATCATCTGGTAACTCTGTGTCCCCCAAGTTCTTTTGGGGTCCCATACTCTTAACATGCCACAAGACTCACTAGTTTTATGGATTTAAGAAATAACAGCTCAGCCGGGCATGGTGGTGGCGCACACGCCTTTAATCCCAGGACTCGGGAGGCAGAGGCAGGCGGATCCCTGTGAGTTCGAGGCCAGCCCGGTCTACAAGTGAGTCCAGGACAGCCAAGGCTACACAGAGAAACCCTGTCTCGGAAAAAAAATAAATAAATAAATTAAAAAATAAAAAAGGGTTGTCACTCCCTGGTTTGTGCTGGCTGGGAACTGACTCAGTGCCCAACACCCTCCTCCCCCTGGTCTCTTCCAGTCACAGCCCCACAGAGTGTCACACCCCAAGATGGCTGTCACTTTCCAGTCACCCACCCCAGCCCCAGCCGCCTCTCCTAAGCTTCCTTTAGGTCCCATATACCACTTCTTGGTAGCTCCCTCCCTCCCTCCCAAGGCTTTTTACCCTGATACATTGTTGCCACCAACATCAACCACTGAATTGGCTTGTTGGGGATCCCCCCTCAAACCCCCCCCCCCCCCCCCCCCCCCCGAGACAGGGTTTGGCTGTCCTGGAACTCCCTTTGTAGACCAGGCTGGCCTTGAACTCAGACCCCCACCTGCCTCTGCCTCCTGAGTTCTGGTCAGGGTCTGTTATGAGACAGGGTCTGGTGTGGCCCGGCAAGTTCCTTACCCCTTGCCTTCCCAGAGCTGGCATTTAAGCCCCACACCCTACTCTGAACCAGTCTTTTGTTGTTTGTTGAGATGCCAGCGTGTCACCATATAGTCCCGGCTAGCCTAAAACTTGGGACATCTATCTGCCTCTGCCTCTGCCTCCCAGGAGCTGGGATTCACCTCTTGAGCCACCCACAACCCGTGGAGCCAGCAATTTTTATCAGGCAGCAGCAGGAAATCCAGCTCTCCCGGATTGTCTCAATTGGATGCTGTGGAATAACGTACTGATCCCTGAGTCTATTAGTGGCATCCTCGGGCCAAAGCAGGAGTGCTGGAGGCGAATAAAGAGCCTTTTAAGACAAGGAGGGAGACGCAATCCGGAGCCTAATGACACGGAGACCAGCAGTCCTCTCTCACCTTTTTAATGGTCCCCCCAGTTGGGCTTGGGAGTGCAGGTGTCCTTAAATACAGCCCCGGGCGCTGCGGGCGGGGCGGGGGCGGGGCTGGGGGCGGGGCCGGGCCTGCCGGGAGGGGCGGGGCGGGGGCGGGGCCTCAGCTGCACTTGCAGGAGCGCACGATCATGTTGGACAGCTGCTCCACCTTGGGCTTGCGGCCCACGTAATAGACGATGGGCAGCGGCTCCAGCGCCTGAGGAACGCAGCACGGGGACGCGGAAGCACCCGGGTTGTGTTGGTTGTAGAGGGCGAGGACCTGCGGATGGGCTAGGGTCACTGCCAGTGTCCACGGGCTCTCTCCACCTCCCTCCCTCCCCCATCGGTATCTTTTTTTTTTTTTTTTAAGACAGGGTTTCTCTGTATAGCCTCACTTTGTAGACGAGGCTAAACTCAGAGATCCACCTGCCTCTGCCTCCCAAGTGCTGAGATTAAAGGCGCGCACCACCACCACCACCACCAACCGGGGCCCCATCGGTATCTCCACGTTTCTGTCTCTTTTCTCCGAGTCTTCCCATCTCTCTCTTTCCCCAACTTCCATCTCTCTGTCTCGCTATCTCTCCCACTCTATTTCCATTTGTCTCTTCCCATCTCTCCAACTCTGCTCAATTGTCCCTGCTCATTTCTCTCTCTCTCTCTCTCTCTCTCTCTTCCTTTTGATCCACTCTTTTCTCTCTCATCTGTCCCCATCTCTTCCAATCCTCCCCCACCCCCCGCCGCGGGGCCCCCACCTCCGCCTCCCCCCAACTCGCTCGCTCTCTGCCCCTCCCATTCGCCCTATCCTGCTGACTGCACACAGCCTCAACATCTCTTTCTCTCCTTTGCCACCCAAGTCTTTGCTCCATCCTGTGCCACGGCCCAGACCCACCTTGCTGTACTGTGTGTCCAGACTCCAGATGTAGGGGCAGGGCCCCAGACAGAAGTTGGCATGGTAGCCCTTGGGCTCATGGATCCACTTCCAGCCCAGGTCCTTCCGGAAGTCAATATACAGCTGTCGCACACAGCAGTTCTTCTCCGTGGAGCTACAGGGGCAGGAGGAAGAAAGGTCAGACGCTGGGGAAACTATGGGGGGAGGAGGGGAGCCATGGGGGGGGGGGGGAGGAGGAGGGGAGGCATGGGGGACCCTCCAGCCTGCCCCATCTCCAGCTCAGGCTCCCCAGGACCCCTGAGATAATAGCGCTAAGACCAATCATCCAGGCTGTGGGTGAAGCACTTCCTGCTGAGCAAGGACCTGAGACCTTAATAAACATCTGAGGGACTCAAGCACCAAGAAGCCCCAGAAGCACTTCCGGGGGAGGGGTGGAGGGGACAGGGGGGAGGGCGTGATAAATCTATGTCACATCCCACAGCCCCATGTGTGCTGACACGTCCCATCTGTATGACAAATATTTACTGAACTGCATGTCGGGCTGAGGCCATAGCTGGTCAGGACACTCCTCCGGTCCAGATACAGTGCCATCGCGTTTACAGCAAATGCCTACGTTGTCACCAGGAGCTACAGAAGCACCTGACTAGGCTCTCCTGGGATCCCTCTCCCACCGACCCTGACATCGGCCACCTATGCTTCGTCTCTAGTCCTCAGACACCGTCCTAGCCAGGTGTGGGGGCACACACTTGGAATCCCAGGATGCCCCGTAGAGACCTGGGGAGTTTGAGGTTAGCCTGAGCTATGTGAGACTGTCTCTCAAAAAGCCAAAGCAACACAACACAACCTCAGGGCCTCCGCACACACTGTGCGTTTGCCCCACACAGTCAGCCCCACCTCAGGGCCTC
>CAJRSG010009408.1:220101-244527 GCA_907169655.1 Acomys percivali
GTGGCTCAGTGGTAGAGCCCCTGCCTAGAATCCCCCAGTGAGGGGCTGGGGGCGTGGCTCAGTGGTAGACTGCTTCTCTACCATGCGGAAGGTACTGGGTTCCCTCCTCAGTCTCACAAAAGCAGCAGCAAAGACAACAATGAAATCCTAGGCAAGAATTTAATAGCAACTGACTAAAAATCAGCTACTGCTCAAGAGTTCGTATTTCCCGAAATGTCCCATACCATCTTTTTTTTCTTTCCTTTCCTTTCCTTTCCTCTTCCCTCCCCTTCCTACCTCTCTGCCCCTCTCTTCCAGTGCTGTGGAAGAACCTCACTAGGTTTCCCACCATCTGTACTTTGCCGGGTGCGCCCCTGTGCGCTGCTTAGTGTTGCTCATCTGTCCCCGTCTCATGGAAACATGGGAGTTGGTGCCACTGTCCCCATCAGACCTGTAACCCCAGGATAGAGAATTCAAGCCAACCTGGGCTAAGGAAGTGGATCCAAGGCCAACTTGGGCCACACAGCAAAGCCTTGTCTCAAACAGAACAAAACAAAGCCAGGCTGACAAGAGGCTCGGTGGGAAAAGGTGCTCGCTGCCAAACCTGAGGACCCAAGTTCAATTCCCAGGAACCCAGAGGGTAGAAGGGAAAGACCTCACTCCCAATGACTGTCCTCTCTGCCCTTCACACAAGTGTCACATCACGGGTGCCCCTACACATGCAGGCGAAACAAAAACCGGTTTGCCAGCCGGGCATGGCGGCGCAGGGCCTTTAATCCCAGCACTTGGGAGGCAGAGGCAGGTGGATTGATGTGAGTTCGAGGCCAGCCTGGTCTACAAAGTGAGTCCAGGACAGCCAAGGTTACACAGAGAGACCCTGTCTCGAAAAACCAAAAAAAAAAAAAAAAAGGGTTTGCCATCCGGGCGGCCATTCTGGATACTCTAGAACTGCCCACTTTCTAACTCTGGCGGAGCTTGGCCCCCCAGAGTCCCGCATGGCAGTCTTGTTCTATTCCAACACTCCACCCTGGGCCGGGCCGGTAGTGCACACCTTTAATCCCAGTACTCGGGAGGCAGAGGCAAGTGGATCTCTGTGAGTTCGAGGCCAGCCTGATCTACAAAGCAAGTTCAGGACAGCCAAGACTACACAGAGAAACTCTGTCTTGAAAAACAAAAAAACAAAACAAACAAACAAAAAAACCCCAACACTCCACCCTTCCAAGCCCACATCTCAGGAAGCTCTGCCTCCCAACTTCCCCAGGTTGCATCACAGCAAGATCAAATGTGCTGACCCTCAACACTCAGAGACTCACGCTCTGACTTTCTCGCTCTCCACCCCCGGAGCTGACATTTCTGTACCAGATCCCGCCATTCTGAACTCAGTATTCACCGCTCCCACCTACCGGCATTAGAGACCGCAGTCTTACCGAGAGTGCGGGAACCCAACACAGACCACCTTCTGACTCTGAACCCCGATGCTAGGACCCCAACACTCCCACTTCCCTGGGGTCAAAACTCTCAATTGCTCACATTGAATTCTCCTTTCGTTAGAACCCCGACATGGCCCGAAGCCCAGGTAGCAAGAATTTAAAATCCAACAAGACAACCTTCCAACACAGACTTCTAACTGTAGTGCCAGCCTTCCCGACGACGCCTGATCGCCACCCTAGCAAGAAACACCCCACATTCTAGGACCCTCAGAGGCCCACAGAACCAGGAACTTGTCCCCCCCCACCCCCACACACAAGCCCTCCAGGCTAAGAGGTATCCATGGTGGCATGCCAGTCCACAGACTACAGTCAAGCCCCCAGCCAGGGCAGCCTGGGGGGGGGGCAGAGTGAGGGGGGAGTGGGGGGGTCAGACTTTACCTGAAGCAGTAGTTAGTATCCAGGGCCCTGCGCTGCCTTGAGCTGTGGAGTTGCTGGGCCCTCTCCAGCGGGGTGGCCATGAGGAGCAGAAAGGGTCGGTTCATGTCATGAATGGTGCCCAGGTCACCTCGACGTTTGGGACTGATCCCTGTTTGGGTTTGAACAACATACACCCGCACTTAAGAGGGACGGACAGCTGAGCGAGGGGCGAATGATTTCACACGCACGTGCACGCACACACGCACAGGGACCCGTGCCGGGTACTGGGCTGGACACCCGGGACACTGACTCACCGTTGATTTCCACGTGCAGGACGTTATCTTTGCTGTCACAAGAGCAGTGAGCACTGAAGCGAAAGCCCTGTATCCCGTCTGTGGGAGGGAGGAGAGAGACGTCTGAGGTTATGACTCACGGGGCTTGAGGGAGGAGGCAGGAAGCTGCCAAGCCCAAGGGCTCCTTCCTGTGTCAACCCCCCCAACAAACACACACACACACACACACTTCACTCTTGCTGGCCCCTTCCTATCCCCCTTTATTTGGGGCTCAGTTCAAACATCAAGCCTTGGGAGAAGCTCTGAAGGAGACACATCCCTCTCCCACCCACTGCGGCATCTCTTCCCTTTTTCTCCACAGCTGGGTGTCTTTCTCTATGGCGCTCCCCCTATGCCCTTGAGACAGATCTCTGAACTTGAGTCTGCTCCTTTGGCCACGCCAGCAGGTTACAGAAACTATGTGTCTGCCTGTTTACACACACACACACACACACACACACACACACACACACACACACACACCAAAAAGGCTAGGGTCACAGGCATATGCTACACCTACGTCTCACTTTTTATGTGGGGTTTAGAACTCAAGTCCTTAGGTGGGCGGTGGTGGCGCATACCTTTAATCCCAGCACTGGGGAGGCAGAGGCAGGTGGATCACTGTGAGTTCAAGGCCAGCCTGGTCTACAAAGTGAGTCCAGGACAGCCAAGGGTAACACAGAGAAACCCTGTCTTCCCTGTCTTGAAAAACAAAACAAAACCAAAAAAAGGACTCAAGTCCTTGTGCGTGCACAATGAGAGCTTTTGCCCACTGACCCAGCTCCGCGGCCCCTCATTTCCTTTTGAGACAGAGTCTCACTTAGCCCAGGATGGCCTCAAATTCTCAAACTCACTTTGGAGCTAAGAATAACCTTCAACTCCTGATCCCCTCGCCTCTGCTCCCAAGCGCAGGCTTGTATACCAACCACCGTGCCTGTTGCTCCGGGTCCGTTTTCTTGTGCTCTGTAGAGTCTGGTCCTCAGTCATAAAAAATAAGCATCTACTGTGATCCAGCCACGAGGAGCCACGTTGGTAGAGCAGGGAGTTTACATCAAATAAAATGAATTATTTATTTGGTCTATTTTTCCGGTTTCATTTATTTATGGAGGGGTGCATGTGTGCCAGGGTGTGCAGGGAGGTCAGAGGTCAACTTGTAGGCATTGGTTCCCTCTTCTACCATGTGGGTCCTGGTGATGGAACTCAGGCTCTTATAAGCTTGGCAGCAGGTGCCTTTACCCGCTGGGCCATCTCACTGGCCCGAGGAAGATGCACCTTGCGTCCACTCATTCCGATGATAACTTTCTAAGCTCCCACTGTATATACCAGAGCCCGCAGCAGACCCTGCGCTGTGTGTTTCGGGCTCAGCATGAGTCCAATGGCTTTAACATCCCTCCTGGCGCCAGCCCGCTCAGCCCCATTATCCATCGGGCTAAACCGTAAGTGTCCCGTGAGTCTCCCCACTTACACTCATCCAGGAAACCCCTCCTGGATCCGAACCTTGCCTGGTTTCCCCACAGCACCTCAGGTTCCCCTCCTTTAAGGCCTGCCCCCTCTGTGTAGGTCTCCCCTTCAGGCCTTTATCACTCTAAGGTTATCACTACCTGCTAGGACCCTGTCAAGACCTCACTGGTGTCTGGAGAGACCTTGTGGGCCCTGCAGGAGACAGAAAAGACACTTCGCTCCTAGACAGATGGCCAGGCCAGGCCCTCCCTGGCTGTAGAGCCTCGATGATACAGCGTTACTTTTGTTATCTCCTTTTCCTGGTTCTCTCTTCCTCCTCTCACAAACATTACCTCAGACACCCTCTCTTCCAGGAAGTTCTCCTTGAGCCCAGATAGAGCCAGGCACCTCCTGAGTGCTCACCGCCAGCCCGCTCAACTCAAGAGTCATCACCACCCAGCTAGAAGTCAGTTTCTCCTCTAACTATCCAAAAGGACCGTTGAGGGTCTATTAAGGGCAAAGGTGGGCTGTTTGCGTCCCTGCTGTGTCCCTAGCATCGTTTGGAGGAGTTCAGGGGATCACTGGTGAGAACTATGGAGTATGTGGGGGGGGGGGGGCGGGGCGGAGCAGCCCTAGGCCCCGTGATGCCAGGACAAACAACAGAGCTGAAGGCAGAGACAAGCAACCTCACCTCCTTGGTTCAGCCACTGCCGTACAACTCCAGTGACGTCAAAGGACAACCACTCCGGCGTGTCGGTGGGGGTCAGCAGCCGGTTACCAAGGTAACGCCAGGAATTGTTACTGTATTTCTGAATGGAAACAAACAAAACAATAGGAGTGGGGCTGGGGTGGGGGGGCTGGGTGGGAGAGAGGGACACAGCTGCCACTATGCCCCCAGGGACCCTGGCTGCAACCCCATGCTTCCTGCCCCCACCAACTGGCTTCCAGTCCCCAGACATGGGCTTCTGACACACCACATCACACCCTCACGGACAGTCCCCCAAGAGCAGAAAGCGGGGGCGGGGATGGAACCCAACAACAACCCAGGCTGTCGTCAAGGCACCATGAGGCACCTCAGCCTGTGGTCTACATGCTATCTAAGCTATGGGTTCTTCTTCTTCTTCTTCTTCTTTTTCTTTTTCCTTTTTGCTTTTTCGAGACAGGGTCTCTCTATGTTATCTTGGCTGTCCTGGACTTGCTTTGTAGACCAGGCTGGCCTCGAACTCACAGCGATCCGCCTGCCTCTGCCTCCCAAGTGCTGGGATTAAAGGCGTGTGCCACCGCGCCCGCCTGGTTTAAGGGTACTTCTTTCCCTTTCTGGGCCTCCCTTTCTTTCCCGGTGGAATGCGGAGCCCTGGCAGCTGGGATGGCGCACAGTGCAAGTGGTTGGTTGTTGCTCATGTTACTGAGCAGATGGTTCAGCAGTTTTGATACCCCTGCCTTTGGGAGAGCAGGAATTTTCTTGTGCATTTATTTCAGTTTATTGTTTTATTTATAATTATTATTGTTGTGTGTGCATGCGCAGAACAGTCTTCCCAACAGTAATTCTTTTTCTTTTTTTGGTTTTTTTGAGACAGGGTTTCTCTGTGTAGCCCTTGCTGTCCTGGACTCACTTTGTAGACCAGGCTGGCCTCGAACTCACAGCGATCCACCTGCCTCTGCCTCCCAAGTGTGAGCCACCACAACCAGGCCTTAAAACATTATTTTTCACCAGGCAGTGGTAGCACAGGGCTTTAATCCCAGCACTCCAGAGGCAGAGGCAGGTCTACAATTTGAGTTCTAAGACAGCCAGGGCTATACAGAGAAACTCTGTCTTGAAAAAAAAGGTTCTTTTTGAAGTCCAGAATAGCAACTGCTGACTAAAAGACTAGGGTAGCATTTGAAATGCTTAATCTCTTTCTTTTTATAAAATATTTATTTATTTATTCATGTGTATACAAGTGCTCTATCTGCATATACACCTGCATGCCTAAAGAGGGCACCAGATCTCATTATAGATGGCTGTGAGCCACCATGTGGTTGCTGGGAATTGAACTCAGGACCTCTGGAAGAGCAGTCAGTGCTCTTAACCACTGAGCCATCTCTTCAGCCCGAAAAGCTTAATTTCTTGGTCTGACTGAGACAAGGTGTCTAGGCTGGACTCGAACACTTGGGGGTTCAAGACGTTGTGCCTCAGCCTCCAGAGAGCTGGGAAAACAGGTGTAACTACACTCGGCAACTGGGCCTGCAGGTGTGCAGCACCTCAGCTGATTTCCACAGTGCTGGGGATTGAGCCAGGGCACTCTACCAACCGAGTTACACCCTCAGCCTCTCCGTGTAAAGTTTTTTGTTTTTTAAGATTTATTGCCGGGAGCTGGTGGTGCACGCCTTTAATCCCAGCACTCGGGAGGCAGAGGCAGGCGGATCGCTGTAAATTCGAGGCCAGCCTGGTCTACAAAGTTAGCCCTGGACAGCCAAGGCCACACAGAGAAACCTTGTCTCGAACAAAACAAAACAAAACAAACAAACAAAAAGATTTATTTACTTATTATGTGTGTATACAGTGTTCTACCTGCATTTGTGCCTGTAGGTCAGAAGAGGGCACCAGATCTCATACAGATGGTTTGGGTTGTGAGCCACCATGTGGTTACTGGGAATTGAACTTGGGACCTCTGGAACAGCAGACATTTCCCTTAACCGCTGAGCCATCTTTCCAGCCCTCCATGTAAAGTGTTTTGAGTTTACTTTTCTTTATGTGTGTGAGTGCTTTGTCTGCAGGTATATACGCATACCCCGTGCGTGCCAGACCCGTGCGTGCCAGAAGAGGGTATAGCATCTCTTAGAATTAGATGGCTGGTTGTGAGCCACCATGTGGTTGCTGGGAATTGAACTCAGGACCTCTGGAAGAGCAGACAGTGCTCTTAAACGCTGAGCCATCTCTCCAGTTCCTTCCACTTAAAGTTTAGTTAAGTGAGACACCACTCTGGGCATCCACGTTGGAGGCCCCAACCAGTAAGAGAACACAACTGTCTTTCCTTGAGACAGAGTCTCATGTAGCCCAGGCTGGACCCCAGACTCCTGATATCCACCCAGCCTCCATCACCCAAGTGCTGGGATGGCAAGAGTGTGGTTCCTAAAGACCCCGACTTCCTTTCCTTCCTTGTTCTTAACTATTTTTCCCCCTCTTTTTTCTTTTTTCCCTGGCTGTCCTGGAACTTGCTACGTAGACCAGACCGGCCTCAAAACTAAGGCTATATTTATGCTAGGCAATTGGTCTACCACTTAGCCACACTGCCAGCCCCTCACTGGGGGGGGGGGGGTTGTAGCAAGCATACAAACACAGATATCCCTCCCCAGGCTCCTTCTGTGTTTTTAGGGTTCAGCCCCCTCACGCCCAATTCAGCTAATAGAATTCAGTCTAAGGTTTTGGGGTTTTTTTTGTTTTTTGTTTTTGTTTGAACTTTAGGATTTGCTGGGCAGTCACAGCAGGCAGGGGCAGGCGGATCGCTGTGAGTTCGAGGCCAGCCTGGTCTACAGAGTGAGTTCCAGGACAGCCAGGGCTACACAGCGAAACCCTGTCTCGGAAAAAACCAAAACGAAACCAAAAACCCCCTAGGGTCTCCCATTCTGTACTCTATCCCCCTAGAACCGGCTGTGCAGACCCTGTAGCCTTCAAACTGCGCCACTTAGCCACAGCTCAGCACTGCGGGCCCGTGCCCCACCTCTCTGGCTCACGGCGTCTCACCTGGTAGAGTTCTACGTGCTGTTCCACACTGGACTTGAACCTCTGCAGGCGAAGCTCTGCCCGGGACAGCAACGGAGGCTGCGGCACTGCTTCCCGAATGTCTGACGTGTTGAACCACATATATACGCTATGTGGGATGTCTTTGGTTTTGTCATAGATTGCTGGGGTTGGGGAGGAGCAGAAAGAGAAAGTTATCAGGCATGTGACGAGGACAGGAGGAACAGGGGCACCCCAATTCTGAACCTAGGGGGCTCTGGCCCTGAGAGGCCCCCTGGTTGGGAGTTCTATTTTTGATATTTTTAATTTAATTTTATTTATTTATTTATTTTTGGTTTTTCGAGACAGGGTTTCTCTGTGTAGCCCTGGCTGTCCTGGACTCACTTTGTAGACCAGGCTGGCCTTGAACTCACAGCGATCCCCCTGCCTCTGCCTCCCGAGTGCTGGGATTATAGGTGTGCGCCACCATGCCAGGCTTATTTTTAATTTTATTTTCATTAATCAGTCTGTGTACTTTTTATCATGATAGACCCTCCCCCTCCCTCCCTCCCTCCCTCCCCCCTCCCCCTCCCCCCCTCCTCCCAGCCCCTCCCCTCCCCCTTTCTACTCGGCCTTGGCCTACAAGTTGCAGAAGGACCAGGTGTATCTTCTCCCATTGAGGCTAGACATGGCAGCCCAGTCAGGGGAAAGGGATCCAAAGGCAGGTGACAGTCGGAGGCAGCCCCTGCTCCAGTTGTCAGGGGACCCACATGAAGACCAAGCCCCACATCTGTTACGCGTATGTAAGGGGAGGGCCTAGGTCCATCCCATGCATGGTCCTTGGTTGGTGGTTCAGTCTCTGATTTTTCTACTTTTTACTTATATATACGGGAGTGTTGGCTGTTTGTGTGTGAACAACGTGCATGCCTGTGCCTGTGGAGGCCTTGAAGAGGGTGTCACATCCCCTAGAACAGGAGTCACAGGTGGCTGTGAGCCACCATGTGGGCTCTGCCAAGCCTCTGGAAGAGCAGCCAGCGCTCTTAACCACTGAGCCACCTCTCCAGCCTCCACTCTGATGGCTTTAGTTCCCCCCCCCGCATCCCCCCCGCCGCCTTTTCCCCGCCCTCGCTGAGAAGTCCTACCCATCCCATGAAATATCGCCTGTCAAGTTCCCTTCAAGCACACAGTTGTCAAGGTCTACCTGGGCCACACGAGGTCCACGCCTCAAATAAAACAAAATGAAGTTGTAGAGCAAGCGACATGGCACAATTCTGGGGATCAGCTGCAGGGGGCTGGGTGTTCCTGCACTGCGCCACTCCCACAGCTCCTCAATTGGCTGGTTCTGCAGCTGAACCACAGCCCCAGCCCCTTTGTGGCAGATTCTAGGGGCTTGTTCTTCAACTGGGCCAGTCTCCTTTAAAAAATATATATGTGTGTGTGTATACACATATATATAATTTATTTATTTTTATGTATATGAGTGCTCTATCTGCATGTACACCTGCAAGCCAGAAGAGGGTGCCAGATCACACTATAGATGGCTGTGAGCCACCATGTGGTTGCTGGGAATTGAACTCAGGACCTCTGGAAGAGCAGTCAGTGCTCTTAACTTCTCCATCCCCAAAGGTTATTCTTTGTTGGTTTGTTTGTTGTTGGGTTGGTTGTTGGTTTTTTTTTTTTGGTTGGTTTGTTTTTGCTTTTGAGACAGGGTTTGCTCTGTGTAGCCTTGGCTGTCTGTCTTGGCCTCACTTTGTAGACCAGGTTGGCCTCAAACTCACAGTGATCCGCCTGCCTCTGCCTCCCGAGTGCTGCGATTAAAAGTGTGCACCACAACCACACCCGGCTCTCCTTTTAAATCTCTGATGCCCAACCCAGGCAGTGCGAATTCCTCTCTTTAACTGTTAAGACACCATCCAACTCCAGGATGGCAGGAGCCGACGAGACCCAGGACAAAAGCTCACCACGTGACCCACACATCAATAATATGTATTTTAGCCAGTGCGAGTCTGCAACCAGCACTTAGAAGGCTGAGTCAGGAAGCTCTTCCGTGAGTGTTAGCCTGTTTGTATTTTGAGACCATACTTTTTGGCTTTGTTTAAAAAAAAAGGTGGGGGCTGGGGGATGGTGGTGCACGCCTTTAATCCCAGCAGAGGCAGAGCAGGCTGATCTCTGTGAGTTCGAGGCCAGCCTGGTCTACAAAATTAGTCCAGGACAGCCAAGGCTGCACAGAGAAACCCTGTCTCAAAATAAATAAATAGATAAGTTTTTAAAAAAGTAAAAAGGGCTCTGAAGAGATCATAGTAAGTGGTAAAGATATCACTTAGGGGATAGAAAGACGGCTCAGCCGTTAAGAGCACTGACTGCTCTTCCAAAGGTCCTGAGTTCAATTCCCAGCAACCACATGGTGGCTCACAACCATCTATAATGAGAGCTGGTGTCCTCTTCTGGCATGCAGGTGTACATGCAGATAGAACACTCATGCATATAAATAAATAAAACATTTTAAAATATTTTATTTAATTTTAATTTATGTGTGTTGGTGTGAGGGTGTCAGAATCTTGGAGTTACAGACAGTTGTGAGCTGCCATGTGGGTGCTGGGAATTGAACCCGGGTCCATTTGGAAGAGCAGTCAGTGCTCCTCTTAACCACTGAGCCATCTCTCCAGCCCTAATACAACATTTTTTAAAGATATCATTTAAAACATCTTACAAAGATAAATGCATTGAGACTTCACAGCATGCAAAGATTCAAGCCACCTGATTCCAGGGAGTAATTTTTTTATTTGTTTTGTCTTGGAGACAGGATCTCATAACTAAGTCTCAAACTCACTGTGCATCCAAGGGTGGTCTTGAAGTAATGCTTTTGCCTCTACCTCCTGGTGCTGGGACTACCGTCACAGACCACTCTGCCTAGCCGACTGTCATCTTTCTTTCGTTTTTTAAAATCACTTTTTATAACTTTTATGTGCACTGGTATTTTACATGCATGCACATATGTATGCGTGAGGGTGCAGATCCCCTGGCACTGGAGTGACAGACAACTGTGAGCTACCTTATGGGTGCTTGGATTGAACCCCGGGTCCTCTGAAAGCAGTGTTCTTAACCGCGGAGCCATCTCTCCAGACCCCAGAGTGTGGTCTTAATCCCTACACTCCGCTGCTACTTCCTGGCCAGTGTGATGTCCTTATTATCATCAGCGTATGGTCGCTGCCATTAATTACTTCCTCCTTTAGCCCAGTCCCAGGCCAGTTAGTGGAAGTGAAGGTAGGAAGCCCCATTCTTTTATACAGGGCTTCCTAAGCTAAACGGATGCTTGGGCTGGGGATGAAGGGATAAAATCCTGAAACCCTGCATCAACTACGCGGGCTTTTGCCTTCCCGTAAGTGGGGATTAGATGGTGTCCCAGACATCGATGAAGGGCAGACGACACCTCTTCCCTGTTCCTCCTCCTTCCTACGGGCCCTATTTTTGGGCCAGTTTGTTACTCAGCAAACCACAATGGTAGGGTGGCATCTCAGCTGGGGGTAGCAGATAGGGGATGAGATAGGAGGGCAGGAAGGATTGCGGGTGTCGCCGAGGGTGGTGGAGTGACAAGAGAGATGAATAGGTATGTGGGGGAGGCGACACGGAAACGAGGAGGCACATGGCGGAAGAGATATATGCGTATGAAGAAATACAGTCTCAGGGGAGAGGAAAGGACTGCTCCAACGAAAAGGCCACATTAAGTAGTTGGCTAGGGAGAGGTGTCTCTAGGCTTGAGCCATAGCTGGGTACGGCAATGCGAAGGGAACCCTTAAGTCCACCTTCGGGAAAAGAAGGTGAAACCTGGAGGGGGTTACTGACACTTAGAGCTCCCGAGTCGCACAGGATGCCTGGGTCCCGCGTGGGTGCCGACAGGGCGGGGCCGTAAGTGTCCACGCCCACTGCTGGGGTGAGGAGGGCGGGAGACTAACAGCCTAGGGAGGGCGGGATCCCGACCTGCCTCGTCTCGCCCCAGGCTCCGCGCGCCCGATCCCCGCCTCTCTCCCCCCCCTCGCCCACCCCCCCTCCCAGGCACGGGAAGGAAAGGGAAGGGAGGAGGGCGAGGCCACCGGACGCTGGGTTTTCCCCAGCCTCCCCTAGGAGGAACTGGGACTCCCGGGGTACAGCTTGACAGCGTTCAGCTCTGTGGGGTCCTCTTACCCCCCTGCCCCGCAAGGTAGCGCAAGCTCCTCCCCAACGCGCGTGGCACCCACGTGGGGCTTTCTCACCATTACCGACTCGGTTTTCTCTTTTGGTTTTTGCAGACTGGCTCTCCCGCCTGCCTCTAGCCGCTCCCCTAGGGCTCGACTCTCATGGGAGGGGCTCAGCCACTCCCTTTCCATGCCCAAGAGAGGGGCGCTCACCACTCACGCCTGGGTGGCACCGTATCCCTGCTCCGCATGCCCGCCCGCCCGCCCGCCTCGCGGGGCCACTTTCCCACGCCGGTCTTCCCGCTTTTATAACTCCTTTCCAATGACCCAGTATTCTAGATTTCTTGGGGACTCGCTCGGTTCCTCCACTGGGCTCTGCTTGCCTGCTCGCGAGCTCTTTTACCCCCCCCCCCCCCAAGCAAAACATCCTTGACACCTCCGGCCTCATTTCCCGCACACTCTCCGCTCCTCTCCCACCAGCCTCCTTCTCCCAACAACTTCGCTTCCCTTTCTCGGTTAACGTGCAAGCGACTCCACAGATTGCCCGCCGCCCCCCGCCCCCCGCCATCCAGCGTGCGCCTGGCGCCCTCTGGAAGGGAGCCCACTGGAGAGTTTATCTGGCAGTTCTACGGTTCTCATCCCCCCTCGCCCCTAATTTTTCTCTCCTCGAATCGCTTCCCTCCATCTCACGACCCGACCCGGGGCTGGGGTCGGCTTTCCGCAATGCCTCCCCCTTTCTCAAATGAGGGGCGCCTTCCATTCTCCTGAGCCGGGCTCTTAACTCCCTGCATTTTTAAAACACCGTAAGGGGGAATTTTTAAAACAAAACAAAACCTGCCAAATGCTCATCTTCTGGAGAGGGGCTCCCCCCCCCCCACGATCCTGCCTCCCTCTAGGAAAGGTTCACTTTCCTTCACTGTCTCTTTCTCTCCAAGACTAGACACCTGGGTAGGCTCTGAGCGCCATCCTCTTTGGAACACCCACAGGCTCGGTCCGGGCGCCCCCAGGGGTCCCCCCTTCCTCCAGCCAGTTTCCTCGGCCGGTAATTTCCTCCGGGTGACCCCTGCACTCCGGCGCCCCCTGTGGACTCCCCCCCCCCCGCCCCTCCAGGCTCCTAGGGCCCCTCCGAGCTCACCGTGGTTGCGGTCCACCATTAGCACGCGGGTGACCTCTTTGGCGTAATAGTCCGCCTCCGGCTCGGGCTCCGGGTCGGCGCTCTCGCCTGCCACCCGGTCGCGGGTGCTGTTGTACAAAGCGAGCACGGCCTCGGGCAGCGGGCCGGGCGGCACCTCCCCCTGGCTCGGGGGGCTGGCGAGCCGTAGTTTGGACAGGATCTGGCCACGGATGGCTTCGATGCGTTTCCGCTTCACCAGCTCCATGTCGATGGTCTTGCAGGTGGAGAGTCCCGCGGCCGGCCTCCCGGGCGTCAGCGCCAGGAGCCACGGGAGCGGCAGCAGAAGCGGCAGGAGCCGCAGCCCGGAGGGCGGCATGGGAGAGGCGGCGCCCCGCGGCACTGCGGAGAGCGCGAACCCCCGGCAAAGGTGGGATGAGGAGGCCCCGCCCCTGCAGGGCTCGAGGCGGCCGGGGTGACGGGGTTCTCCCGAGGAGGAAAAGTCGGACCGAGTCCCGAATAATAATTGAGGTCGAGAGAGAAGGCGGCAGGAGTCGCGCGGTGAGGCTCTGACACAGGTTGTCTCGGTACGCTAACCGGGGGAAAAAGTTGAGATGAGCGTTCTCTGGGACCGGAAAAAAAAAAGTGGGTGTTCTTAAATAGCGGAGCTACTGCAAGCAGGTTTGAGGGAGATTGGTGATCCGAGGGAGGGGAGAGGGTCCTGGGATGCGGGGGGACTCAGGAAGCAGGCTGGGGGGGAGGGCGGCGTGCAAGGGGTGCGCCCCAGCTTTGGGGTGAAGTCTTCGCGGGAGGCGGGGCTTGTGGCTCCCGAGGGCTGGTCCGGAATGGGGGCGTCCGAGAACGCCGTGGAGCGAGCGAGTGTCCACCACTGTGAGCAGGGCGATCTGGAGTCCCTCAGGTCCTGCCTCCGTGAGGGACAGCACAGCGCCAAGCGGTCCCGCGTCTTCGGCTCGCAGTAGCAGCGGAAAAGTCTCAAAACTTTTTTTTCCTCTTCTCGCAACCAGCCCGTCCCTCCTCCCACTCCTCCTCCCCCTCCTCCCCGCAGTGGCGGCGGCTGGTCTCAGACTCCGGGGCCTCAGACAGCTCCTCGGCTGCTCCTTTGCCCGCTCCTAGCGGAGGCCGGCTCCGCGGGCGGCTCAGAGCCGGGGGTGCCCCGAAGGGGCGTCCCCCCTGCCCCGGCCGGGGGGCCTCACTGTCTGGAGGATCCGCGGCGGGAGGAGGAGGGGGACGGCCTGGGGCGCGAAGGGCGGCGGCGGGACCGGCTGGGGCGGCGGGGGTTTTGAAGCCGCCTCGGCCCCACCCAGGAAGCGCGCGCGGGGCGGGGGCAGCCCCAGGGGGAGGGCATGGGGGGTGTACTGTCTTCATCTGGGGGGGGCGGGCTCCGGGGGGGGCCCCTTCGGCCGGGGGGGGGGGGGGGCGGGCACCCCGGCCCCGCCCCACCTCCAGGGTGCTGCCTCCTGGCGGCAGAGCACTACCAAAGCGGGTGACCCAAGCGTCTCCGTGGCTTTTGGGGTTGATGAAGGGTCAATGGGAAAATGGGGACTTCATGAGAAAATAGTATCCCAGAGGAGATTTTAGAGATGGGGACCTAAGAAGCAGGGAGGGAAAGGCAGGGGCAGACTTTAGGTCTGCCAAGCAAGATGTCAGGGAGGATGAAGGGAGGAGAGTTGTCTGAGAGCTGCAGTGGGTACAAGGAAGCGCTACACCAATGAGAAATGCATGTTTTTATTAAGTGACCCCACATGCCAAACAGTCCACAGACTTACAGTGGGGCATGGGACTCGGAGAGTTCCTGGCCTTGCTGTCCTAGATAGGACACGAGGACCACTTGGGTGAGGTCAGGACTGACAGTCTCAGAGTTCCAAGTTCTTGACTGCTGTGCCATCCTGTGCTCAAGAGTGCCCAGAGCTGTGGGCGATGGTGACTGGTGGCGGTGAAGCCCCTCAACACTCCACACCATAGCGATCAAAATGGCGCAAGAGCAAGCCGATACCAAGGTGCACTGTGCCACCCGCGGCCGTGTGCAGGCGATAGCGGTCAGCCCCGCTGTAGATGGTGTCTGCGTGCAACAGCTGTGGCCCACCGCCCACGAAGGCCCGCGCTAGCTGCTCCCGCCAACTGCCCAGGGGCCTCCATGTAGGGCAGTCCAGCTGATGAGTGCCTGGGCTGCTAGGCACATGGCAAAAGCCATAGCCCGCAAGCTGGCAGCGGCCAAAGTTGTCCTGGGACCACACCTGGAGATGGAGCCGAGGCCAACCTGCAGGATAGAGAGGGGTTGGAGAACGGAAGGGCAAAGGAGCCATGAAGGGAGGCAGATACCAGCTCCACGTCCCACCTCCTGGAAACCTTGGCCCAGTGAGTCCTTTTGCCCTTGATCATGGGCGTCCCCTCTGGATTCCCATCTCACATCCGCTCCACAGAGTAGTCAAAGGGGCCTATATAACTCTACATTACCCTTCTCCTCATAACTGTTCCATGGCTCCCCTGTGCCACGGTACAAAATACGGCCTTTTGAGTGTGAAAAGCCTGGTCAAGTCTGGCCTCTTCTGACCTGTCTTTGTCTCTCTCTCTCTCTCTCTCTCTGTCTCTCTTTCTCTCTGTCTGGTCTATCTTTTTGTCTGTCTCTGTGTCTCTGCCTCTCTCTCTGTGAGTGGAAGCCACTGCTCTCTCAGGCCCCAAGCCAGGTCCCCACCTCAGCTTGGACCCTTTCTGCCCTCTCTTCCTCACACACCCTCCTTCGTTCTCCCCCACCTGACTCAGGTGTAATCCTTCCCTCCCCTTCGTTAGCTTTCCAGGGTCCCCAGAGCCCAAGCTGAGCTCCCCAGCCTGACAGTCAAAGCGCCAGGAGATGCATGCAGCCCATCTCCCCTTCTACCCTGTTCTAGAAGCTGGGGACATGGCAATGAACACAGCAGAAAAGAATTCCGTGACGCGGACATCCTAGACAAGCAGCATAGTAAATAAGTAAATTACAGGGTATGTCGGGTGGTGATAACTGCTCTGGGGGAACCAACGCCGGGGGGGGGGGGGTGGGGATGGAGTTTGGGAAAGGGGGTGGAAAGGAAGCTTGACTAAGGAAGGTGACATTTGGGTATAGCTGTAATGCCAGCACTTGAGAGGCAGAGGTAAGAGGACTCCCATAAGTTCAAGGCTAGCCTGGGCTACACAAGGAGCTCTAGAGCAACCAGAGCGATAAAGGAAGCCCATATGTGGAAGGGTGACATCTTGGTGCACACTTGGGATTCTGCAGTTCCAGACTAGCCTGGACTATGTTCTGCGACTCTATCTCAAAAGCAAACAAATGTAGCTGGGTGTGGTGGCGCACACTTTTAATCTCAGCACCTGAGAGGCAGAAGCAGATATGAGTTCGAGGCCAGCCTGGTCTACAAAGTGAGTCCGGAACAACTAAGGCTACGCAGAGGAACCCTGTCTCGAAAAGCCCCCCCAAAAGCAAACAAACCAACCAGGACGCAACATGTATATAAATGCTTAGAGGCGTGGTCTATCTAGAGGCCTAGGGGAGGAGCAATCCCAGCCAATGCAAGAGTTCTGAAGCAGGAGCTAGCCTGGCGGGGCCAGTGTGGCTGGAACTAGAACCCGGAGTCGTGGGGAGAAAGGGCTGAGGTGACACCAGGTTACATAGGGCCATGCGCTGCCAGGGAATAATCCGGCTTTGACCCTGAGAGACAGAGCTACTGGAACATTCTTAGCGAGGAAGAACATGGTCAGATTTAGGTCCTTCCAGGGACCTGTGGGGTCCCAAATGTGAGCCTGGGGCTCGGGGCACAGTGAAGACTGAAAGCGTGGTCCAGGTAAGATGATGGGCAGGGGAGGCACAGGGCGGGAAGAGGGGGGAGAGACAGAAGGCAGGAGGTACTTAAAGTGGGATGTTAGAGCCAATGGGGATTTGTTGGTGAGCAGAATGGCAGACTAAGAAGAAAGAAATCAAGGAGGAAGCCAGCCTAAAGCCAGGACTGCCTCACCCACCCAGAAGCCAGTAAGATTGTTCAAGAGCAAACTCAGATCCATCCATTTCTTCCTGGGCTCCCCAGAGCCTCCAAGAGATGGTCTTAGCTCCTTTGTAACCAAGATTGTACACTCTGCTCCTACCACCTCATCCCCCACTGTCCTCCTCTGCCATGGCCATCAAATACGTGGCTTTTTGTCTTTGTCCTTGGGCCCACTTAGTGTCTCCTGGCCTTTGACAGCAGAGCTCTATGGGCTCTGCGGTCATGTGACCAATCAGAGCCAACTTCCTGTGGCCTCTGTGTTGGGCCCATCTGGGAACAGGCCTATCTTCTACCTAGAATGGAACCCCTGAAGATGGTTTTGGAGGGTCCTGTGTTTTGTTTTAAGATTTATGTATTTATTATACAGTGTTCTGTCTGCATATAATGCCTGCAGGCCAGAACTGAGTACCAGATTAGATTATAGACGGTTGTGAGCCATCATTTGGTTGCTGGGAGTTGAGCCTTTGGACCTTTGGAAGAGCAGCTAGTGCTCTTAGCCTCTGAGCCATCTCTCCAGGCCCGGGAGGGTCCTGTCTTCATTGGAGATGTCCCTGCTCAAGCTGGGCAGGCATAGGCTTAGTCAATGGTACCGATATTGCTGAAACGCCCAGGCCGTTTCCCAGAATCTGCTGCGTTTCGACAGAAGAGCTGTGCTGATATAATACCGTCCTCCCTCATAGACTCACTTCCCCTTTGAGCAGGGCCTCTGCCTTTGTGAGCAACAGCAACCGGCCCACTCCCCGCTCCCTCCTCCCCATTAGCCTCTTCACCCTGCCCAGCCTCCTCAGTGGCCTTTACTGAAGGCACTCTCCCCTTCCCTCTTCACCCCCACTTCCTGATACCACCTCTACCTCAAGCCCTGTCAGCTTCCACAGGCCGAGGATTTTCTATAGCTCGGGTCAGGCCTCAAATCCACCCCTGTAGAGGAGGCTGCACCAGTGAAGGGACTTACACAGCCTGGAGAGCAGGGACAGCCGGTGTTCTGACCCCGCCTCTTCCTACTTTGACTGGCCTCACTTCTCTCAGCCTGTACCCACCTTGCAAACCTTTGGTAGCAAAGTGCAGGTCAATGGGATGGGACCAGTAGGCCATGTCCCCTATCTGGGGTGTGTCCACTTGTGTCTGGCCTTCCCGGACACCTGACAGAAGCTTCCATGCAGCTCCTGTAATGAACACAGGGACGGACAGGATTGGGTGTGAGCAGCAGCCTGTAGGATGGGGTCCACTGTGGCTCCAAGATTGTTTCCCCTGCCTGGTGTTTGGAGTGGGAGTGACATGGTGTGGACTGGAGAGCCAAATCTCTGGATGCAGATCTTGGCACTCGCCGTGTCCACCTGAAGTCTCAGCATTTGGGAATTTGTTTGAGGCTTTCCTGGGCTGCCTGATGGGTTTCCCAATCTCTAAAGGAAAATTGGAGCGAGCTGATGAACACCTGAGAGAGAATAAACCCGGGCAGCCGTGTCAGCACACCTTTAGTCTTAGCACACTGAAGACAGAGGCAGGCGGAGCTCTGTGAGTTCAAAGCCAGCCTGGTCTACAGAGCAAGTTCCTAGGACAGCCAGGGCTAAGACAGAGAAATCCTGTCTCCAAATAAATAAAGAAATAAAAATAAAGAAAACAAACTAATAAACAAATTCGGGCACTATTCATGTCTGTATTCCGTATTTTGCCGTGTTGGGGATGGTTTCTAGAGCACTAACTATGCAGGAGTTCCCTAGCAACAAGTTACAACCCCAGCTCCTAGTCTTACCTTCTGTTTAACCTTAGGCAAATTATTTTTCTCTGTCTGTTTCCTGCCTACAAATGAGTGACACATAATACAATCTCACAGTTTTGGGAGGACTCGCTCACATATATGTTTATATATTTGAGGGGGGTTTGGTTTTTTGAGACAGAGTTTCTCTGTGTAGACTCAACTTGTAGACCAGGTTGGCCTTCAACTCACAGCGATCCACCTGCCTCTGCCTCAGGCGTGTACCACCACGCCTGGCTGGAGTATTAATTTTTAAAATGTTATTTGTTTGTTAGCCTTTATGCATACTGCTGGGGAGCAATCCAGAGCCCTGTGTGTACTAGGTGCATGCTCTACAGATGAGCGGGATTCTAAGCACTGATATTTTCCTTTTTTGAAACAAGGTCTCCTATAGCCAAGGCTAGCCTCAAACCTCTTACATGGCTGAGAATTACCCTGAACTCCCTCGGATGCCCCTGCTTATGTCCCCCAAGTGATGAGACTCCCAACATTCTCTGCTCACCATTGGCACCCCACATCTAGAGGCTTAGTTCAGAGATTAGAGACCAGGTCAGCGTGGATGTGCTGTCCGAGAGCACATCCTGAATGGCCCCAGTGAGGAGTAACAAGACTAGTGTCCACACACTGAGTGCCAGATGCCAGATGCTAAGTGCTCTCTGGGTTTCTAAATTCCACCTACCCCAGCCGGCTTTCGGACTCCTTACTGTCACCACAGATGTGTGGCCTGGATCGTGTCAGTCCCCTGAACTCATCTGCCCTACTCCAGCATCCTCCAGCCGCTCTGGTCCTGCTCCCTGCTCCCTTGCCTCAGGGCCTTGGCAGTGGCTGTTCTTTCTGCCTGGAAAGGTCTGTTCCGGGATGCCCTGTTTCTGGCCTTTTTCATCCTAGGCCCAATTCAAGTGCCACTTGCACAGAAAGGCTTTCTCTGACCTCTGATTTCTGACCTCTGACCTCCCTATCCCAAATCGTCCCGTATTATATCACTCGGTTTCTTTCTTCCTAGCACTTAACAAGGATCTTATTATTTTGTGCTCTGTTTCTTCTCTTTGAGGCAAGGTCTCTTGCCATGTAGCCCAGGCTGGCCCCAAACCTACAATGTTAAGACCTCCTGGGTGCAGGAATTACCGATGTGCACCACCACACCCAGTTTGTCTACTGGCCTGAGGACTAGAAGTGTGTGCATGTGTGTCCTAGCTCCTCGGGGGCTGTGTTTTCAGCTGGTGGGATAACCTGCAAGGAAAAAAAAAAAAAACAAAAAACCAGACAGTATGGTCTGAGCCAGAACTTCATGGAAGAGCTGAGGAAAACACATGGACACTTAGGCTCGGGGAGGTGACTGAGTATTGGGTTGGGAGATGAGCAAGGCCTGGGGAGGGTACCTGTGTGGATGCCCCACTTGCAGAAAAGGCTGCTTTCAGAGAAACCGGTGGCCCCTATGATCTGCCCGATCACGTGCACTTCAGCCATGGTTCTAGGAGGGGAAAAATTCAATCACCACCCTGTGAGCTAAGTGTATTATTATTATTTCCATCAGATAGCTGGGAAAAACTGAAGCGCGTCAACTTAAAAACAGCACTGTGATTCCAAGCCAGTTCCACCAACCCACTGACAATGTGGGTTCCACCACAGACACAAGCCACCTCCCCCCAGAAAAGGCCAAGAAAAAAAACGGGGAAGACAGTCAGAGGCTAGGAGAGCCTGCACAAATAAACCAAGGCTCAGCCCCTTAGCCCCGCCCCACGAGGTGTGGCCCCGCCCACACAGCTCAATGCCCCGCCCCCATGGGGGCGGAGTCTGCTAAGCTTCAAGAGGCGCCTGCGTCACCGTGCATGGCCGCCTTAGCTCCACCCCAGGCGTAGCGCATGCGTTAGTCCTACCTCCGCGTACTTGACCGTTAGCAGCGAAAGGTTCCGCGAGGATGGTAGTTTATGGGCCTGGCCTCCTCCTCCTCCTCCTCCTCGCGGCCGCCGTTGAGGCTAGTCTCGCGCCTCGTCCAGGCCCTTCCGGGCAGATGGAGATCTAAGGCGGATGATACCTCCGCAGCCTCGCTCTCCTCGAGTGCCCCAGTTGTTGCTGGGGCAACAGCAGGCCCCGCCCCTGCACCCGCCCTGCGCACTGATGATTGGTGCGATAGCTGCCCTCTGGGGGCGGGGCCTGGTGATGGACATGTCCTGTCCCCCTTCTGTACATTTTTGGGAAAACTGCGTAGGTCTAGCTCAACCCGCTACGCCCCGGAGTGGGGAGGGGGGGCTTGGCGGGGCAGCTCCAACCGCAGTTAAGAAAGTTTAAGCGCCAACTGTCTCCTCTCCGTATCTTCTTCACACAATGAGCAAATCTATTGATGTTGTTTGCTTCCTTAAAAAAAAAACAAAACAAAGCCGGTCGTGGTGGCGCATGCCTTTAAACCCCGCACTCGGGAGGCAGAGGCAGGAGAATCTCTGTGAGTTCGAGGCCAGCCTGGTCTGCAGAGCGAGTTCCAGGACAGCCAGGGCTACACAGAGAAACCCTGTCACGAAACAAAACAAAGCCGGGTGGTGGTGGCGCACACCTTTAATCTCAGAACTTGGGAGGCAGAGACGGGCTGATCTATGAGAGTTGGAAGGCAGCCTGGTCTACAAAGTGAGTCCAGGATAGCCAGGGCTACAAAGAGAAACCCTGTCTCAAAAACCAAAGCAAAGCACCATTCCTGTTCAGGACCACAGTCAGGATGGAACCAGAGAGCACCAAACAGACACCTTGAAAGGGTCTCCAGATTCTGACACTAGACGAAGTTGAGAAGTAGGTTTTCTTTTCCGGATCTCAAAGCTCCTGCGGGATTCTCAAGGGATGAGCTACTGCAAAGTTCATTCTTTCAGCTGCTTTTGAACGGAGGTTGAGGGACTGGTGGGTGGGGGGTGGGGGTGGGGACAGGGAGGGGGCGTGTAGCCTAAGGACAAATGAGGAAGACCAGGCTGGAGAGGTGGCTCAGCAAGAGCACCTGCTGCTCTTCCAGAGGACCAGGGTTTGATTCCCAGCATTCTGTTAACTCCAGCTCCAGGGAGACCACCGCCCTCTCCTGGCACCCCGGAGGACCCCTACACATGCGGCATGTACAAATAATAAAAATAAATCATATAAAAAGAAAGGAAGAAGTCCTTTTGCAAAACAAACAATAACAACAATAACCCTCCCTTTTTTTTCTTTTTTATTAGGAGACAAATTTTAAAATTGAAAACGTTTTATGATGAGTAAGGTGGCACGTAAGAGACTGAGGCAGGAGGATTGCTGCAAGTTCAAAGCCAGCCTGTGCTATCAAGTGATTTCCAGGTCTATAGCCCTAATGAGGTATAGCTTCTGAGGGATAACCTTAAGAGGTTGGTGAGGTAGTTTCTGACCTCTACACATGAACACACACACAAAGTGCCTTACAATATGTGCTGCCAACACTAACACCACTTTTTTGTTTGTTTACTTGCATATGTGTGTGTATATATATACACACATATATACACACACGCACCCGTATAACTTTTTAAAAAATATTTTATTTAATTTTAATCTATGTACATTGGTGTGAAGGTGTCAGATCCTGGAGTTACAGACAGTTGTGAGCTGCCATGTGGGTGCTGGGAATTGAACCAGGGTCCCTTGAAAGAGCAGACGGTGCTCTCAACCACTGAGCCATCTCTCCAGCCCCACGTATAACTTTTTTGAGACAGGGTTTCTCTGTGTAGCCTTGGCTGTCCTGGCCTCACTTTGTAGACCAGGCTGGCCTCGAACTCACAGCGATCCACCTGCCTCTGCCTCCCCAGTGCTGGGATTAAAGGTGTGCGCCACAACCGCCCAGCTAAAATTTTGTATTTGTATGGGGTGTGTTGCATGTGGTATTACGGACCCCTATGGTAATTCTCCTTTAAAAATTCAGAGGAGCAGCCATATTGTTTTCCATGGCAGCTGTACTGTGGCTTCACACCTTGCTTTTTTTTTTTTCAGTCAGTGACTCATTTTTGAAACAGAAGGCTCTAAATCACCTTTTAGAAAAATAACATTTTTCTAAGTACGGAAAAGCACACAAGTAATAAGTGAACATCGTGGTGGATTTTATTAACCAAATATGCCTGATATGAAAAGAAAGCAATGGGTGGTGGTGGCGGAAGTTGTGGGCAGGTTGCATAACTGTTTCCGCAGAAGGGAAACAGTTCCATGTAGGACAGTTGACTGCCAGGCTCAGGAAGGAGGCTGGAGAGAGGGCTCAGTTGTTAAGGTTGTCTGCTGCTCTTCTGGAGGACCTGAGATCAGTTCCCAGCACCCATGTCCAGCGGCTCACAGCTGCCTGTAACCCCAGAGCCAGGAGAGCTGGCTCAGTACCCTCTCCTGGCCTCTGTGGCATGTATTCAGACACATACACATAAAATAAAACAATCTGTTTTCCCCTCTAAGACAGGGTTTCTCTGTGCAGCCTTGACTGTCCTGGACTCACTTTTTGTAGACCAGGCTGGCCTTAGAACTCACATTAATCTGCCTGCCTCTGCCTCCCAAGTGCTGGGACTAAAGGTGTGTGCCACCACCACCACCACCACTACCAGCAGCATGTGGTGGTTTCTGTCAGGCATTTGGTAGCTGTTTGGGCAGGATTAGGAAACGTGGCCTTGATGGAGGAAGCATTGTCACTGGGGCCTTCAAGGTTTCAAAAGACTTGTGCCACTTTGAGTTAGTGCTCTGTGATTCCTGCATGTGTGCCTCATGATGTGAGTTCTCTGCTGCTTTTCTAGGCACTTGCTGCCATGCTTTCGCAATGCCACCACAGATTCCAACCCCCTGCAATTATAATCCCAAATTCTTTCTTTTATAACCTATCTTGGTCATGGTGTTTTTTAATCACAACAATAGAAAACTAATTAATACAACATTGCAAGGATTGAAAAGTTAAGGAGGTGTCCGGGGTGGTGGTGGCACTCACCTTTAATTGCAGCACCTGGGAGGCAGAAGCAGGCGGATCTGTGTGAGTTCGAGGCCAGCCTGTTCTACAAGGTGAGCCCATGACAGCCAGGGCTACACAGAGAAACCCTGTCTCAAAACAAAAACAAAAACAAAAACAAAAACAAAAAAACAAAAGCAAAACAAAAACGTCAAGGAGGCTTACAAGGCTCAGGAAAGTCCTAAAATTTACAGGATTCACAAGGCCCTTCCCCAAATTTACAAAAGGCATAAACAATTGCTAGAAAGAGGAGGGTCTCCAGCTCAGCTGTTTTAGGTCCAGAGATGCAGCTTCAGTGAGCCACCCATGCTGAGATTTTATTTATTCATTGTTGTTGAAAAGTGCTTTGCTTTCTCCCCTCCCCCTCCCCCTCCCCTTCCCCCTTGTTTTTGTAGTGCTAGGGATTGAACCCAGGGCCTTGCACATCCTGGGCAGCTGCTCTATCATTCAAGTATAATATCCCCTGCTCTTTCTACTTCCTGTTTTCCAGGCTGGCATCCGGCTTGCTGTGTAGCGCAGGATAATCTTGACCTGAACCTCCTGCCTCCACCTTCTGAGAGTTGGAATTACAAATGTATTACTATCGTGTTTGTTTATAATGCATTAAAGTTGGGATTACAAGTGTAACGTGTTTGTTTTTTATGTAATGCTGGGGGGGGGGGCTAAAGCCAGTTCCCACTAGGTAAGCACAACTGAGCTAAGTCTCCAACCCGGCCTCACGGTTTTGTTTTTTTGTTTTTTTTTCGAGACAGGGTCTCTCTGTGTAGCCTTGGCCATTCTGGACTCACTTTGTAGACCAGGCTGGCCTCGAACTCACAGCGATCCGCCTGCCTCTGCCTCCCGAGTGCTGGGATTAAAGGCGTGCGCCACCACGCCCGGCTCCGGCCTCACGGTTTTTACCATTGCATCTCAATGATGCAGCAGGAACAGCATAAATGTCACACTGGACTTTTAGAGCATCATATTAGAGGACACAGAATCCCCCAGTGAGGGGCTGGGGGCGTGGCTCAGTGGCAGAGCCCCTGCCTAGAATCCTCCAGTGAGGGGCTGGGTTGTGGCTCAGTGGTAGAGCCCCTGCCTAGAATCCCCCAGTGAGGGGCTGGG
>CAJRSG010009408.1:244537-254646 GCA_907169655.1 Acomys percivali
GCTCAGTGGTAGAGCCCCTGCCTAGAATCCCCCAGTGAGGGGCTGGGGTGTGGCTCAGTGGTAGAGCCCTTGCCTAGAATCCCCCAGTGAGGGGCTGAGGGCGTGGCTCAGTGGTAGAGCCCCTGCCTAGAATGCCCCAGTGAGGGGCTGAGGGCGTGGCTCAGTGGTAGAGCCCTTGCCTAGAATCCCCCAGTGAGGGGCTGGGGGCGTGGCTCAGTGGTAGAGCCCCTGCCTAGAATCCCCCAGTGAGGGGCTGGGGGCGTGGCTCAGTGGTAGAGCCCCTGTCTAGAATCCCCCAGTGAGGGGCTGGGGTGTGGCTCAGTGGTAGAGCCCCTGCCTAGAATCCCCCAGTGAGGGGCTGGGGTGTGGCTCAGTGGCAGAGCCCCTGCCTAGAATCTCCCATTGAGGGGCTGTGGGTGTGGCTCAGTGGTAGAGCCCCTGCCTAGAATCCCCCAGTGAGTGGCTGGGGGCGTGGCTCAGTGGCAGAGCCCCTACCTAGAATCCTCCAGTGAGGGTCAGATGAAGTGGCTAGCGCACAGTTGCCTACTAGCATGACCCATGCGAGAGGTCCTAGATTTTCTAGCGCCACACATACACACACAATCCACATCCTAGGCCTGTCACAAAATAAGAAATAAGATCCCAGGCCTTTTCTGGCCTCCTGGAAGAGGTGGGCTCTGGAGACTCCACAAAGCTAATGGTGACTATAGTTCTAAGTTGACAGGAATTAGCATGTGGAGGACGGGGTGCCACTGAGCTCAGTGATCTGATGGAAAAATGAGGCTGGTAGGAATTAATGTCCCCATCCCATGAGCCTAAAAGGAAGACCTACTTTGTGTCAGGCACGGTTTCAGGCCTGAGGCCACAGCCCTGAACAAAAGAGAGAAAATCCCAGCCCTGTTGGAGTTGCTGCTGCTGCTGGGAGCAGGCAGGAGCAACAGGCAAATGGAAGATGCTGGCTTTTTTTCCCCCCACATGGTGTAAGAGACTACAAAAGCAAGAGAAAGAAGCTAGAAAACACCTTCTGGGGGAAACCATCCGGTCCCCTGGCCCTGGCATTGCCCCCTCTTGTGGCTCCCCCTGACAGATACTCGGGGCTGAGCCAAGCGCACTCCCAGACGCCATCTGCTCTCCCCGGGAGTGGGGCCCTGTGCCAGCTTGAACGTCTGGACTCTTGGCAAAGTTCCCTGGCGCCCTGGAGCTAGGGAACTCCACGGCCCCACTGCAGGCCCGGGGAATCCTCCTGTCTGGCCAGACGGAGGGCTCCAGGAAAGGGAGGCAGTGCAAGCTGGGTGGGCTCCCTGAAGGAGGAGGCGGGTTGGAGGGCCAAGCGTGTTCATCACTGGTTGAATAGACGTGAGTTGGGAATCATGCGACCGGAATAATGCGACCGACAAAACACATTCAGCATGTTCGCCACGCTTAACTCTGCCAGGCTTTGGTAAACGTGCGGGCATTTGTTGCCACACTGAAGTTAGATCCAAATGTTAGTCCGTTGAAATGACTGGGTGGGACAGGGACCTGCTAACACTGATGAGCCGAGGTGGATCCCAGGAACCCACCTGGTGGGAGAAAAGAATCAAACTCTGACTTCTACATGTGCTAGCTATGTAGCATGTGTGCACCACGCATAAAACACATAAGTAAATGTCATAAAAAAAACATTAAAAATTGGGCTGGAGAGATGGCTCAGCGGTTGGGAGCACTGACTGTTCTTCCAGAGGACCCGGGTTCATTTCCCAGCACCCACATGGCGGCTCACAACTGTCTGTAACTCCAAGATCTGAGACCTGAAGGAAGACATACAATGCACATAAAATAAAAATAGGCCGGGCGGTGGTGGCGCACGCCTTTAATCCCAGCACTCGAGAGGCAGAGGCAGGTGGATCGCTGTGAGTTCGAGGCCAGCCTGGACTACAAAGTGAGGCCAGGACAGTCAAGGCTACACAGAGAAACCCTGTCTCAAAAAACCAAAAAAATAAAATAAAATAAAATAAAATTGAAAAAACATTAAAAATTAAAAATATGTATGTCATAACATTTAGGAGGCCCTGGGCATACGTCCTGAGTTTTCAGAAATTCAGAAATTCAGGTTTAGAGACGTGATGCTATGGTCCAAAGTTCACGCATCAAGTGCCTTGACATGCTTGCAAAGGACCCATGTGTGGAGAGCCCAACGCTGAATCACGGATGTCGATAGGGTCCCATTTTGGACCACTCCTCGGCCTCCGTCCTCGGAAGCTTCACTCAACCTTCCCAACTCTGCTTTTTTTTTTCTTCCCCGGGGACCAGCAAAGAATTCTGCCTTGGTTTACAGCCTGCTGGGGTTGGTTCCTTTTGCTTACCTAAGCACAGGACGCAGTGTCTTGGCCTCAGTTTCTCCACCTGCAAAACAGGGATGGAAAGGCACTGATGACGGAATGAATGAGCTGTTGATGGTAACGCACCCAGTATGGGGCCTGGGGTAGCATCTCACTGAAAATGCTGTGTACTCTCTGGGCAAGTTACTTTGCCTTTCTGTGCCTGTTTGCTGCCGTGTAAAAGAATTGTTCTGTGGCTGTGTGTGTGTGTTGTTTTGTTTTGGGGTTTTTTGGAAGACAGTTTCTCTGTGTGACAGCCCTAGCTGTCGTGGGCTCACTGCGTAGACCAGGCTGGCCTCGAACTCACAGGGATCCACCTGCCTCTGCCTCCCGACTGCTGGGATTGAAGGTGTGGGCCACCACACACGGTGTAGCTTGTGTATGTTTAAAGCACCCAGAACAAGGCACAAAGCTGTAGGTGATATTATTGTTGTTGCTGGGCCATCTTTTTGGGTGAGGAAAGTGGGGTCCAGTCAGGAAAGGCTTGGATAACCAGGGGTCGCTCTACCTTCCTAGCAAACAAGCTTGCATCTTGGCTCAGAGAGAAGCTGCGGACTCAGGGGTCCCAGAGTCTAAGGAGTCGAGTTGGCCTTCAAGCCCCCTTGCTGGTGCTCAGCGGAGGGGCGGAGTCTGAAGCTGTCGCCCCGCCTCTCCCCTCCCTTCTTCCCCAGCGCGCTGCGGGGCCGGGGCTCAGAGACCCAAGCGCAGCGCGCTGCAGCTCTCAGGTCCACACGGGGTACTACCTCGGATACCCAATCGCAGGGTTCACCTTTGCCCATCTCTGGGCGGCAGGGCAAGGTGGGCGCCCTGCGAAACCCAAGGAAGTCCGGTACCTGGCCGTGGGCGGTGAGGAGAGCAGGTTGGGACCACTGCTCCTCCCGCCCGGGGTCTTGGTGTTGCGGGGTGAGGGGTGGGGGGAGGGCGAGGAAGGGATGAGGCGAGGACCTGGGCTAGTCTTGGATCGATCTGGGATAGGGATCGTAGAACGAGAAGGATCTTTCTGGTTGAGTGTGAACGGTGGTACAGATGCTGGCCTTGGGGGCGGGAGGTGGGGGGCCGTTATGAGCCAGGTGAGCTAAGGCGACAGGCCAGTGGAGGAGCCGTGTGGCGTCGTGGGCGCGGTGGAAAGGGGGCGAGGCGCAGCACAGGTCGAGTTGGACAGGTGTGTGCAATGGAAGTGGTGGGAGCTGGAAAGCGGTGGCGGTGGTGGGTGGGTGTGGGAGGTTCTGCATGTTGGGGGTGACTGAGGTTTCAAGATGCAGCAAGTGTGCGGATGGATTGTGCAAGGGAGCCCAGATGCATAAACATAAGAACGGTGCCCGCCTCACACATGTTCTGGAGGGGAGCTGCTGTCATTTTTGCACTATGTGCTCAAGACCTTTGACAGATGGCAGGGTGTGTGGGTGGGTTTACTTTGAGAGGGGCTGGGTGACAGTGGCCCTGGGAACTGAGTGTGAGGGCTTTGTGTGTGTGTGTCTAGGGTGGTGTGGGTCCCCGGGGGGGATGAGGGATGGGTGTGTGCACTATAAGAGGAAAGCCGGGGGCCTGGATGGGTGGCAAGCGCCTGTGAGCCTGGGGATGGGAGTGTGTATGTGTTTAGAGAGAGCTCATGGGACAAACGAGTGTGTAAGGCATGGTTTAGAGTGAAAGTGCAACACGCATATATTTATGTGCATTGGTGCTTTGCCTGCGTGTATGTCTGTGTGAGGGTGTCAGATCTCCGAGAACTGGAGTTACAGACAGTTGTGAGCTGCCATGTGGGTGCTGGGAATTGAACCTGGGTCCTCTGGAAGAGCAGACGGGTGCTTTTAAATGCTGAGTCATTTCTCTAGCCCTTTTGTTTATTTATTTATTTTTTAAAGACACAATCCCAGTACTGATCGCCTGAGGCCCTCAAGTGCTGTGTGAGTTAGGTAACCCCCCCTTTATTCTCAAAGTCAGCTTTTCTTTCTATAAAATGAGTTAAAAAAAAAAAAAAAGTGCTTTGAGCTCACTCATCTCTCCAAAGCCAATAGCCAGGGGGCAATGGGTAAATGGAATTTGAGTTTCCTTCGTCTGTCTCCAGGAACCTCCTCCTCCGACAGTAGCCATGGACAGCTCCAGCATACAGGAACTCCGGCAACCCTTACTGACAAGCACGGCCTGTGATCTCCTGACTCCCACGTCTGACAAATCAGAGCTGGGCACCCCCTTGCCAGAAACAGCCTTTTCAGAGTCCCTGAGAGGCTGGCCGTTCTCTCTCCCACCTCTTCCTTCAGTGAGCGCTGGCCTCAGCGAGCCCGAGACCCCTGATCAGGAGGTAGGGGCTGATGGCGGAGCTATCTGCCTACGGCAGGATTCTCACCTGTGTCGGGCCTACCTGGGTGTCTCAAGATTTTTTGTTTCCATTTGTGTAGCCTTGGCTGTCCTGAACTCGCTTTGTAGACCAGGCTGGCCTTGAACTCACAGCGATCCACCTGCCTCTGCTTCCCAAGTGTTGGGGTTAAAATTCAGCACCACCACCACTCTCTGGCCAAGTCGCTTTTATAATGTCTTATTTCTTGCTCACATGGTAAAAACCTGTGTTTCATCTTCATTTTTACACTTTGGTTTTCTCTGGGACAAGGTCTGCTATTCATGCTGGCCTGGACTCGGCTCACACTCATCTTTTTGCTTCATCCTTCTCTGGCCCGCCTGCACCACTCTACTTGGTTTGTGACTTTTGCGAGATGGTCTCACATGTAATTGAAAATGACCTTGAACGTCTGCTCTTCCTGCCTCTTCATCCTGAGTGCTGCCTTTAAGGCAGGAGCCACCACCCCTGGCTGTCCTATTTTACTTGAGGTGGGGGGTCTTGTTAAGTGGCCCAGGTTGACTTTGAACTCACTCTATAGTTCAGGCAGGACATGAAATTTCAGTCGTCTGGACAGAACCCAATTTTCATCACTTTTTCTTAGGAAGTCTTGTAGAGCTACTTAATCTGTTCAGTACAAGTGAGTCACAAACCTGCCCAGATTCAAGGGGAGGTAGAACAGACCCCACCATTGCTGATGGCAAGAGCAACAGAGTCACATCAAAAGAGCATTTGGAGCAAGGGGTTTTGGCGCACGCCTTTAATCCCAGCACTTGGGAGGCAGAGGCAGGTGGATTGCTGTGAGTTCGAGGCCAGCCTGGTCTACAAAGTGAGTCCAGGACAGCCAGACAAACCCAGTCTTGAAAAAACAACAACAACAAAAACCAAAAACAAAAAACTCCCAAAAAAAACCAACCAAAAACCAAAACCAAAACAAACAACCAAAAACCAAAACCAAAACCAAAACAAAACCAAAAACAAAAAGAAAAGAAAAAGAAAAAGAAAAATGCTGGGCTAGGTGGCCCACACCTGTAATTTCAGCACTCGGGGAGGCAGAAGCAGGTGGATCTCTGTGAGTTCGAGGCCAGCCTGGTCTACAAAGTGAGTCTAGGACAGCCAGGGCTACACAGAGAGACCCTGTCTTGAAAAACAAAAAACAAACAAACAAACAAAAAATCACTTGGAACCAGGTTTAGTATGTGCCTATAATCCACCCACTGAAGTAGGACCATGGTTGAGTTTCAGACAGCCTGGGCTACAGAGTAAGCAAAGGCCCTGTCTAAAATCAAAACAAGCATGTGGGGTGGAGGACACCCTGCCACGCATACATAGTAAGCATCATTTTACCCTGTCTCTCATGGAAGACTGTGACAACTGTATTGTACCCTTAAGTTCCCTCTCAACATTTGTGTGTCTGGTATGTTTGACAGTGTGCTGACAATTTTGTTTGAACAAACTGTTTTTAGAATCAATTATTTAGAAGCCTAGAATGAAAGTACCTTCTTAAAAAAAAAAGATATTTAGGGCTGGAGAGATGGCTCAGAGGGTAAGAGCACTGGCTGTTCTTCCAAAGGTCCTGAGTTCAATTCCCAGCACCCACATGGTGGCTCACAACCATCTGTGATGAGATCTGGCATGCAGGTGGAACACTGTATACGTTAATAAATAAATAAATAAATCTTTAAAAAAATACTTATTATATATACAGTGTTGCACTGGCATGTGCACCTGCACACCAGATCCCATTACAGATGGTTGTGAGCCACCATGTGGGTGCTGGGAATTGAACTCGGGACCTCTGGAACAGCAGCCAGTGCTCTTAACCTCTGAGCCGTCTCTCCAGCCCTGAAAGTCCCTTCTTTTAGTGAGGATTTGGTTTGCTCCTGCTGAGCTGCCTGGAGACACCAGTGAAAGATTCTGTTTGTCTTCGAGACAGGTCATGCAACCCAGGCAGGCCTCCCCATCTTCTGCCTCTACCTCCCGAATTCTGTGATTGTAGGCACACTTGGCTTTACATCCGTTTTGGGCAGGCTAGTGTGTTCTAGCGACTCGGGACGCTGGATTGTTTTTCATCTCTTGCAGGGTCTCATACCCAAGGTAAAGTCTGCTCCTACTTCAGATCTTTTCACTCAGGGGTTATAAGCAATCATCCTATAGTTGGACCTTTGAGAATGGGCTCAGCATGCTAGGGGTGGGGCTCTCTGGAGACCGTCAGCATCAGTCTCCCTTCCAAGGGACCCAGGGGACAGAGAAGTCTAAAGCCCACTTTGTTGAATGTTTTTGTCCCCGGGGAGGCCCCAGGGAAGCACCTGTCTGTGGGGGTGACACGGTAGGGAAGGTGGGTGGAGATGCCCACCCAGGCTCTCTTCTGCCCACAGGACACATCATCCTGCGACGACAGTGACTCAGATTATGACGGGGGCGACCGCCTCTCACCACTTCTTCCCCATGACCACCTGGGCCTGGCTGTCTTCTCGGTGCTGTGTTGTTTTTGGCCTGTGGGCATCGCTGCCTTCTGTCTGGCTCACAAGGTTAGTCTGTGTTTGGGACTGGGAGGGTGCTGGGTTTAAAAAAAAAAAAAAGGAAAAACAATCAAAAGGAACCATGCTGTGCTTAATTAAGGCAGTGGAGGTGGGTGGGAGAGCAGCCTCCTTGCAGAAAGGGGTGTAACCAGATGTGGTGGTGCAGCCGGGCAGTGGTGGTGCACGCCTTTAATCCCAGCACTCGGGAGACAGAGGAAGGTGGACTGCTGTGAGTTCGAGGCTAGCCTGGTCTACAAAGTGAGTCCGGGAAAGTCAAGGCTACACAGAGAAACCCTGTTTCGAAAAAACGAAACAAAAGCAAAAACAGATGTGGTGGTGCCTGCCTACAATCCCAGTATTTGGAAGAAGGAGGAGGAGGAGGAGGAGGAGGAGGAGGAGGAGGAGGAGGAGGAGGAGGAGGAATTTCAAGGCCAACCTGGCTACAAATGAAGATCTTGTCTCCAAAGAACCAGATGAGAATGCGGCTCAGCAGGCAGGGTGCTTGCCTGGCGTGCATCAAGCCCTGGGTTTGATCACCAATACACAGGAGATGGACGGACGAATATTTAAGCTCAGGGTTATCTTTGGCTACAAAGGGACCCCAGGCTAGCCTGGGTTATGTCGGACTTTGTGTCCAAAACAAACACGAGAGTGAGTAAATAAATAAATAAATAAATAAATAAATAAATAAAAGGAGGAGGGAGACTAGAAAGAAAACCAAGGCGCCTTTCACGAATCCAGAGTGGAGATGAAGGACTTGTAATTGATCCGGATTTTACCCTTGGTGAGCCTCGGCAAGCTTCCTCCTCGGTAAATGGGAGTAATTCCTTTCACAGGGTTACTGTGAAAATCAACTGAGTTAAGATCCTGGCATCTGGGAACATTCTCTTCTTTTCTCTTTTGGAGACAAGAGCTTCTCTGTGTAGCCCTGGCTGTCCTATAGACCACTCTGTAGACAAGGCTGGCCTAGAACTCAGAGAGCCACCTGTCTCTGCTTCCCAGTGCTGGGATCACAAGAGTGCACCACCTCCTACAGAAACATGCTTTAATAGATGCCCTGCAACTGTGCTGCCCAACTGGAGCAGCGCTGTGCTCCACCAGGTGGTTTTGGAATAGATGAACAAATGACGTATACTGAGTAGGTGGGGTGAGCAGGAGGGGGAGGGGACACTTTGGTTACCACTGCCCACTGCCTCTACAGACCAACAAGGCTTGGGCCAAGGGGGACGTCCAAGGGGCAGGGGCCGCCTCCCGCCGTGCCTTCCTGCTGGGGGTCCTTGCCGTGGGGCTGGGCCTGTGCACATATGCGGCTGCCCTGGTGACCTTGGCTGCCTACCTTGCCTCCCGAGACCCGCCCTAGTTGCTCTCCGGCCCCCACTGTGAACGCAGAGGCCACCAGTCCGTTGAACCCGTGAGCAGAAGGGATGATCTTGGTGCACATGGTGGCTGACGGCGAGGACCACATCATCCAGAAATGAGTCAGCTGGAGGTCCCCTCCCTTTCCTGGCCACCCTCCCCAGAAGGAAGCGATCTGAAATTAAAGCTACCCTGAAGCCACATCTGAGTCTGTGTTTGGGTGTGTCCAGGGTGGATAGGTGGGGGCACCTGAGAGCAGGAAGGACCAGCTTGGTTAGCAGGCTGCGGCTGGCATCGGACCTCAGAGCTAGAGGTGGGATGCGGCAGTATCTTTTTCTCCGTGGGGGTCAGCAGAGAATTAGAGCCAGGCGTCCGGGTCTCTCATGTGACCCGGGATTCCAGTGAAGTGAACACCACTTCCTCTGCAAACTTGGCTTCTTTTCCTTTTCCTGGAGAGAAATAATCCTGGCAGCTCAAACCATCCAGAGACCATAAATCTTCTTCAACCCAGGTGACTCCCCAAACCTACTTTAACTAAGTCTCTGGGTTCCCTGCAGAATAGAATGGGCCTCGAACTCAGAGGCCCGCCTACCTCCCACCTCTAAAGGGGCGCAGGCGCCACAGGCTGGCTGCATAAGGAGTGGGTCCTTAAGGAAACAACGCACTGGCGGCAGCAGGTAGGTGAATGTCTGGCCAGCACTTAGCAATGCACAGGGAGGAGTGACCACTAAGGGGGAAGAAAATTGCTTTTCCACTTAGCATTCCTTGCAGCATCCGAGCACACAACTCCAAGCTAAAGATGCACACTTCCATCTTGGCTATTGGGATGAAGACATCTGCCCAGGTGGGCAACGGTGTGCGAGCCACATCAAGCATGTGGAGAACCAGGCAGAATGGGCCCAGCGCACGGAAGCTGTGTCTGGGGCCTGCTGGTTTCGTTTCATTTGCTGACAGGCTGTTGTGGGAGTTGATCTTCACAGAGACTCGGCTCCAGTCCTCTCAGTGCCAACAGTGTGTGGGAACCCAGCCAACTGGGGCCCAGTGACTTGTTTACATACGAGGTGCTCCCAGAATGCTGTTGTGGCCCCAAACAGCCAGAGTTCTGGGACCAGAGTCTCATGGCCCTTTGGTTTTCTTCTGCAGGCCAGCTGGTGACCTCACATAGCTAGCCACCTAGCTCTTCTGTTTGTGTCATCTTCAGATGAGAATGACACCAGCCCCATTTCATGGGGCTCTGCAGGCGGCTCTCACATTCCGCTGGTGGCCTCTGAGGCCCCATGGGGATATCTGTCCCTCCCTGTACCTCTTCCCTTTCCTCCAGGTCTCCTTCCTGCCTGGACGCCTGGGGCTCTCCCCCATGTTACCCAAGGGCTCACACACTTTCCTCCTTCAGGGTAGCTTCAGCTGCAGGGCTCTGCCTGCTAAAGCACCCTCATACAGATCTGCTATCCCTCAAGACTGCCCCTGCTTTCACTTTGGCTCTGTGAGCGCCCACAGTGGACACCTGACCCCCTGCAGCAGCTGGAGTTACAGGTGGCT
>CAJRSG010009408.1:261572-293920 GCA_907169655.1 Acomys percivali
AAAAAAAAAAAAAAAAAAAAAAAAAAAGAAAAGAAAAAAAAGAAAACTCCTGAAGAGTTGTCACCACTGTCTTTTCTCCCTCCCTCTGACCCCACCACTACGCTGCACTAGAAGCAAACACCTCCAGCTCATTAGCCCTAAAGTGGTCAGCCTGACAGCTCACACACAACTCACCATCATCAACTTCAACTCACTGCTCTCTCTTAATCTGTCTTGGGGTAGTTCCCAGGAACTTTCAAAACTGACTGACCCAAGCCGGGCGTGGTGGCGCACACCTTTAATCCCAGCACTGGGGAGGCAGAGGCAGGAGGATCTCTGTGAGTTTGAGGCCAGCCTGGACTACAAAGTGAGTGCAGGACAGTCAAGGCTACACAGAGAAACCCTGTCTCGAAAAACCAAAAAAACAAAAAACAAAACAAAAAAAACACTGACTGACCCGCATTGGACACAGCACTGTACGGATGTGAGTCAGGAGGCCTCTCTTTTCTCTCTGTATATTCATTTCCTCCGATGAGATACGTGTATACTAAGCAAAGGCACATTTTTCTCAGATGACAGGATGGGGGGGGGGGAGATACTTGTCAGCCTGGGATGGGAAGATTCACGTTCAACTTGAGGAGCATTCACTTGGGTAAATCCTCTGCCACAGTAATTATATTTAAACCAGTGGTGGTAATGTGTCTGTCTCAAAGGGTATTTGTGCAAATGAACACCTTACCCTCAACCGGTGATGTGTGGACCCAGAAGTGGCGTCTGGGAAGCAATCTAGTCAAGAGGAATCTATTTGCCTTGGTGAGATTTCACCTATCCTGGAATATTGACTCTTTTTTTTTGTTTGTTTGTTTTTTTTTTTTTTTTTTGGTTTTTCGAGACAAGGTTTCTCTGTGTAGCCTTGGCTGTCCTGGACTCACTTTGTAGACCATGCTGGCCTCGAACTCACAGCGATCCGCCTGCCTCTGCCTCCCGAGCGCTGGGATTACAGGCGTGTGCGCCACCACCGCCCGGCTGGAATATTCACTCACTCTTAAGAGAGCGTGGTCTTGCCTTCGATTTCTCCCGAGAGTCGTATTAACAGTCTGGGAGGTATTTCTTTTCGCGCCGGGTGGGCTGCCCTCGGTTGCACGCCCACTACCCGGTAAACCGCTCTTCGAAACCAAACCCTACTTTAAGGCGAGGACGGCGCGCGCAGTTAAAACCTGGTTGGGTTCGTACCCTGCAGGAAAGAAGCAGATCCATCCGGCCGGGACAGCAGGTTCTGCTCACAAGCAAAGTGCCGGAGGCTGCAGACTGGACTTCGAGGGCTGGACTCCGTCCCGGCGTCGTCAGTGTGTACCTTGGCGTCCGCACTCTCGGCTACCACCTCCATAGCCGCGGACCACGCGCGCCGCTGCCGCTCCCACCGCGGCTTCCGCCCAGGCGTGCGTGCGTGCGTGCGCGCGCACCCACCGCGCATGCGCCGGCTCTGGGACACGCCAGCCCTGGCCCGCGCACGTGGCTCAACGTTTACCAACAATCCGGTCCCGCCCACCTCCACCCACTAATCCCTGCAAAGCCATTGGACAATCGGGGCTGAGAGGCGGGTCTTGGAGAGGGCCCATCCTACTCAAGGACCCCGGGCCCTAAACCCTTGAGGGTCTGGTCAGGTTGTCCTGTTTCTTGCCTGACGTTGGAGCGACTGTGAGCGGACGATTGGAGCGATTTTTAGAGGGCGGAAAGTTGGGATCTGAACTCACTTATGCGTCTCTGACGCAGGGTGTGTCGGGAGCGGGGTAGCTTAGTTGGCCTCGTGGTGCCGCCGTTTGAGTAAGGCATCTGATGGGGCAGCCGTACGCCTATCCAGTGGGAAAGGAGGAGTGGTTATTAGTCAAGATGGCGGGGGCAATGTCTGTGGCTAAGTTCTGGAGGCCGAGCCGTGGCCTGGGCCGGGCTGCCCTCCTGCTGCTGGGGCGGCCTGGGGCTCGGGGCTTAGCTATATCCGTGAGTACCTGGGCCCAACATGATCTTTCACGAGGAGAAATAGAAACGTAAAAGTTATTCTTCTTAACAGTGTTTTTTTTGGGGGGGGGGGGGGGGGCATAACCTTTTTTTTTGGGGGGGGGGGGGGAGGTCACCGCGGCCGGTGGAGGAAGAGCGAACTCGAAAGGACTCGGAGGGACCAGAGCACTTGTTGGAGAGAAATTCAGGGCGAGAATCCCTTCGGAGTTAGAGCGAGGCGTTTCCTTCTGGATCTCGAGGGAAGGAGAGAAGTCGGGGATGGATGGGGATGAGGAGATGGGGTCCTCCTACACTTCTCTATTCCTTTAACGTGAATTCCGATCGTAAAGCGAGTTGAACAGGGAACTGGTTTGATTCGTGTGTCCCCTGATCGGAAGAGTCAAGGCGGGGGCTGGAGAGATGGCTCAGTGGTTAAGGGCACTGACTGCTCTTCCAGAGGTCCTGAGTTCAACTCCCAGCAACCACATGGTGGCTCACAACCATCTATAATGTGATCTGTATACATAGTAAATAAATCTTTGAAAAAAAAAAGAAAAGTCAAGGCGAGGGACCCCGGCCGTGACATTTGTTTACAGGAGATGGTCGTGAAGGGAGGCGAAAGGCAAGCCCGGACATGGTCTTTTTCGCCTACCTTAGGTTTTGAGGCAGGGTCTCGCTCTAGTTAGTAGTCCAGGATGGCCATTTTAACTCACTCAGGTGCCCAGACGGCCATCAGAGTGGAGACAGCCCCGTGGTCTCCCAAGGCCCTGGGATCGCAGGCGTGACTCACCACGCCTGGCTGCCCGCTTTGCTTTGGGGAAAACAAACAAAAACAAAACAACAACAACAACAAAAAACCCAAAACAAAAACATTTGAGGAAAGCTCAGCCTCCCTTTGAACCGGTTGCTGCCGAGGGCAGGATAAACGCTTCCAAAACGCTGATTGCGGTCTGGTGATGTACCTCAGAGAGAGGCATAGTGCTGGCCTAGCATGGGATGCGTCCAGAATTTGGCTCCTAGCCGTCTCTGTCTGCGTGGGGTACGGTGACGGATGACTGTGTCCAGCCATTTGGGAGGTAGAGGCGGAAGATCAGGAATTTGAGGCCAGCCTGGAATTTGTGGCCAGCCTAAGCTACATGAGACCCTGCTTCAAAACAAACAAACAAACAAACAAACAAAACCCCCAAAACAAAAATACAAACCAAAACAAAAAACCCAAAAAGGTTTTAAAAAAAAAATCGAGGGCCTGGTGTGGTGGCGCGTGCTTTTATTTCCAGCACTTAGGAGGCAGAGGCAGGTTGATCTCCGTGAGTTCCAGACCAGCTAGAGCTACATAGTGAGACCATGTCTTAAAAAAAGAAAAATCAAGAAAAAAAGAAAACAAAAGAAAAAGAAAAATCTTGTTGGTGATGCCTGGTTAGAGAGTTCTGAAGTAAAATTCCAACAAAACCAGGTCTGGTTAAGTGGTTGGATTCTGGGGCTGGACCACAGGGTTTTGCTTTTTTTTTTTTTTTTTTTTGGTCTGTCACTTTCCAGTTTGGGGCAAGGCACAGCACTTTGCACCTCTCTGTACGCTGCCAGTAGCGGCCACCTCATAGCGTCGCCGTGGAAGTGCCCGCTTGTGACGGCACTGCACGTTACGCAGCACAGAATGTCGGCCTTACGTGAGCGGTGAGGATAGTGACGTCAGAGATTGGGAGAGGAAAAAGGTGACGGGGAGGGGGGCTCGTGGGGAGGGGGCCGGAATGAGGGAGCTGGGCTGGCAATGCCCTGGTGAAAAATAGTTCGTAGGGCAGAGAAGATGGATTATGCAGGCAGAGGCTCTGGGTAGGAACAGAAGGGGGTAAGCAGAGGTGAGAGGCCGGGTTAGGAGTGAAATGTGGGGACCCAGGGAGGTTGTCAGCCGGAGCATAGCGCGGGCTCCTGCTTGTGTGCTGTTCCTCATTGGCTGGGCAGGTAGGCTGAGCGTGGAGAAGTGAGGTAGCCTAGGGAAAGGTCACCGCGGCTGATTAGATCTGTTTGCCTGCTGGCTCCGTCCTCTTGTTTCTTTACTTACTTGAGAGGACGCTTGGGAGGCTGGCAGGGGGGAGCAGTCTCTAGCTTTCACTGGTTTGTGTATTTAAGGTTTCCTGTTTCTCTCGCCCTTTTGGTCAGTGTCTTTATGTATCCCAGGCTGGCCACCCAGCTCATTAGACATAGCTAAGGATGACCCTGAGTGTCTGCTTGTCCTGCGTCCATCTCAGTGTTGGGCTTGGCATGGTGCTCCACTGTGCCTGGTTTTATGTGGTGCTGGGGATTGAACTCAGGACTTACACATGCCAGGCAGGCACTCTACCTGCTGAGCTACGTCCTCAACCTCTTCTCTCTTCTCTCCCTCTCTTTCTCTTTCCTTCCTTGTGTGTGTATGTGTGTGTGTGTGTGTGTGTGTGTGTGTGTGTTGTTTGTTTTTGAAACAGGGTTTCTCTGTATAGCTTTGGCTGTCCTGGACTCTGTAGACCAGGCTCGCCTGGAACTCACAGTGATCCACCTGCCTCTGCCTCCCAAGTGCTGGGATTAAAGGCATCTTCTTTCTTTTCTTTTCTTTTTTTTTTTAAGGTTTATTTATTTATTTATTATGTATACTTTGCTCTGCCTGCATGTATACCTGCAGGCCAGAAGAGGGCATCAGGTTACATTATAGATGGTTGTGAGCCACCATGTGGTTGCTGGGAATTGAACTCAGCACCTCTGGAAGGGCAGACAGTGCTCTTAACCACTGAGCCATCTCTCCAGCCCTGGCATTTTCTTATGTATGTATGAATTTATTTTTTACCTTTTTTTTGTTTTCTTGAGGGCTTTTTCTCTTTTAAAAGTTATTTTTCTTTTTTTACATATACATTTGTATTATTATATATATGTGTGTATATATATATATATATATATATATATATATATAAATAAAATAAACTACCTACAGCAAGAAGAACCATGAGACAATCAGGAATTATATAAATGTTACATTCATAGTGTTTTGGCTATTTGTATTTGGCCAGAAGTCCAATGCACTATGCATTGCATCACAGGGCCAGGGTTTTTTGTTTGTTTTTGTTTTTGAGGATTTTTCTGTGTACTCTTGACTGTCCTGGACTTGCTTTTAGATCAGGGTGGCCTCAAACTCAAAAAGATCCACTTGACTACGTCCCTGAGTGCTGGGGTTACAAGTGTGTGCCACCATGCCCGACTTATTTTTACTTTTTTTTTTTTTTTGAGACAGGGTTTCTGTGTAGCCTTGGCTGTCCTGGGCTCACTTTGTAGACCAGGCTGGCCTCGAACTCACAGAGATCTGTCTGCCTCTGCCTCCCGAGTGCTGGGATTAAAGGCGTGCGCCACCGCGCCTGGCTCATCCTCCACTTCTTATGTTCTTCCTGTCCCCTCTTTCACAGTGTCCCCTGAGTGGGCGGGGCATGGTTATTATTGTGTCACTTACAGCTGACCACCCGCAGTCATTTTCTCTCAGCACAGGGCAGTCATGTGGCTGCATCAGTCGCTACACAGCTGAGTAAGAAGCTTCTCTGGCCACGGTCGGGAGCATCACAGATCTGTGCCTATAAGCATTAATATTTTGAAGACAGTGTGACAACATGGCCACTTAGGAAGACAGCATCCGCAGGCCGTCTCTAGTTCCTGTGGCTTCCCCAGCCATGTGTTTGGACGAGGGTTACAGTACCAGGTGTGGATTCCTGCCTGTGGAGCAGGCCGCCTGTCCAGTCACAATCACTGTAAACTGGCGCAGGCGCTTGAGGGGTGAGCCTGCAGGGTTTCCACAGCTGTAGGCAGATCTACCATACGGCCCCATATGCCCAAAGGATTGTGGGTCTTACTACAATGACACCTGCACATCTGAGTTAATCACTGCTCCATTGACAGGAGTTAGGAAGTGAGATCAACTGAGATGCTCATTAGCTGACAGACAGATAACGGAAAATGTGTGTGCCTGTGTGTGTGTGTACATACACACATATGTATACTCATACATTCACACAATGGATTATTACTCAAGTATAAAGAAAACTGAAGCCATTAAATTTGCAGATAAATGGATAGAGCTGAAAAAAATTATACCAAGTAAGGTCACTTAGGCCACAAAAGACAAACATTGTACTTTCTCATGTGTCAAAGGGCACGGGAGGCTCTGGCTTCAAAACCTTTATGTTTTTACCATGACGTACATACGGAAGCTAGGGAAGAAAGAGGGACCACAGGCGGGCAGCGAGGAGGGGTGCATTTAGGGCAGGAGGGCAGCGAGGAGGGGTGCATTAGGGCAGGAGGGCAGCAGAGGGCCGGTGAGATGGAGGTACAGAGGGAGTGCAGCAGGCACAGGGCCCAGCAGGAATGCTGTGACGGCGCTGGGGACACGAGGCCAGGCAAGGGCACACAAAGTGACGTGTTCAGAACCTATGATCTTGCTGTCCAAGTGAGCAAAACACTGTGAGGGGGACAGTGGCACATAAGTGCTGTGGAAGAACAGGGAGAGGCTGCGGGAGCTAAAGGCCGAGAGTTCACATAGGGACAGGGAAGTGGGGTGGGCAGCCAGGACCAAGATTGTATGAAGAAGCCTTGTGAAGCCCCAGTAGTGTTCAAGCTAATAAAAAAAATTTTTTTCCTTAAAAAGAACATTTAAACAGAAGTCCCTCACATCAGTAAACACTTGCTCCCAGAAGACAGGATTATTGAATGACAGCCTCAGTGTCAGGCACAGTTGTTATCTGGGAGGCCCCAGAGCGCCCAGAACTGTACAGGACCCTGTTGCTGAAGGGACCCACGCTTTGGTTTGAGGGCACAGAGAAAGCTTTGATTTTTTGAGACAGACTCACTCTGGTGCAGGCTCATCGGGAGCTCACTGTGCAGCCTGTGATGGCTTGAAAACTGGTAGCATTCCTCCTGCTGAGCTTTCCAAGGGGTGGGGTTGCAGGCGCGAGCCACTGGTTGGAAGGCGCAGCTTTATCCTGATGGCACCGAGGAGCTGAGCTCTCGGGAGGAGCGTCAGGAGGGCGTACAGCTGTGGCTTTGTTAGAGCCGCAGGAAGAGGCACCTGGAGCCCTCCTCAGCACCGCTCCCTGGCCACTGCTGCCCTGGGCTGCTGGGGGCATTTCATTGTCCGGCTTCCCCCTGATGCTGGAGCAGATGTCTCTGCTGCTCCGGGAGAAGAGGAGGAAGGAAACCACACTGTGGGAGTCGGGCCCAAGGTGCTGACTGTGAATCTTCCCTGCAGGCACATACACAAAAAACACACACACAACCCCCCCCCACACACACACACAAAAAAAAAAAAAAAAAGAAAGAAAGAAAAAAAAAAACAAAAAGAAAGAAAAAAGAAAAAGAAAAAACCCAAACCCCAAAACTCTTTAACTACTCCCGTGGGTCGGAATGCTTGTGCAGCTGGCACAGAGCTGTGAGTTCAGTCGCCAGCCCTGCAGCAACTGCGTATGGTAGTGCGTGCAGGAAGATTGCACCTAGCTCCAGACCTGCCAGGCCTACATGGCAAGACCCTGAAGGGGAAAAAAAAATCACCCTTAAGGCCTTTGAAGTGGCTCAGAGAGTAAAGGCAGCTACCGTCAAGCCTAGTGACCTGTCTCCAGGACCCACGTGGAAGAGAGCGAATCGGCACCCACAAGTTATCTCATGTTTGCATGCACAATAAATACAAATGTAATTTATAAACTTGAAAACAAATCCACTCTCTGAAGCATTGTGACCCTCCCTTGTAGGGTGGGCAGGGTTCCTAGGGCGCTGGAGTAAGGTTAGAGCCAGGTCCGCTCTTCATCATGAGTGGGCCTGCTTCAGGCACCTGGTCCCGGCCTCGGTGCTCTGGGAAGGCTCTCCTGATGCTGTGTACGTGCTCAGTGGGTATTGTGAGCCAAAAGGAGGTGGCTCTTACTGATGTCGCTCCTGTTGTGCTTACCCTGTAGCCTGGAGGCTAAGTGCACCAAGACAGGTGTGAGTATAGTCCACCATGGAATTATAAACTTACCTAAAATAGGATTTTTCTGGTGTGCTGTGGTGTGTGTGTGTGTAGAATGAGCCACCGTCCATGGCTGGAAGGTGGAGTTTTAGCCCAATGAGGATGAGGAGCTGAGGTCTTGGGAGAAGGGTCTGGGGGTTGTATAGCTGTGGCTTTGTTAGGTAGGTCAGGAGGAGGGACCTGGCTCTAACCTCCCGCACCCCAGCACCCTAGGAACCCTGCCCACCCCACAAGTGAGGGTCAGAGCGCTACAGAGAGGGGACTTGTTTTTTTATGTATTTAATTCCACTTTCATTTATTGTGTGTGCATGTGTGAGATAACTTGTGGGATCTGATGCTGTCTCCCCTCCAGGTGGGTCCCTAGTGTAAAGGTCTTACCTGGGTTGCATTGTGATTCTAGCAGAGAGAAGACTTTCACTAGACAGTTTTGCAAACTGTGGTGAAGCTCTAAGTGTAAACTTCAAATAACAGCATCGTGTTGCAATGTTAAGTGGCCAGACCCCCAGGGGTGTTTGCTGACAGCTTAAGAAATCTGGCTGGGTTTTTCACATTATGAAACACTTTGTGACTGACAGTTTCAACATACAAAGTGCAGTGCACTGCTGTGAGAAATGGGGAAACTGAGGTTCAGTCTGACTGTGGAGCCGTGAACTCCAAAGCCTAACTCCCTCCCAGCTGCCAGGGAGAGGGAGGAAGCTCAGACACTTGAGTGTGGCGACACTCACGCAGTCCCCCCTGCCCCCCCAGCAGCCTCTCGCCAGGACACTTGCTTTGGGCTAGGGTCTGAAGAGCTAGGCTCAGCCCCACCTCCTACTTCATCCATACTGGCCACTGTTTTGTTTGTTTTTGAGACTGCGTCACACTCTGTAGTCCTAGGCTGGCCTTGAACTTGCTCCGTAGAGCAGGCTGGCCTCTAATCCTCCTGCCTCTGCGTCCTGAGAACTGATGGTAAAGTGTGCACTGCCACACTCAGGTGCTTTGCTTGGAACTAGCTCTAGTCCAATCTTGTTGACCTAAGAAGAGACTTATGTTTTGAGGGGGAGGTGGCCATGCATGCCACTGTGGAGGTGAGAGGACAAGTTTGCAGTCCCTGAGGTCAAACCATCAACCTTGAGTCCATCAGGCGGGGTGGCAAGTGCCTTTACCAGATCAAACCTGTCTCTGGCGTTGGCTTCGAACTCTGAGTCTGGTCTTGACCCTTATCTTCCTGCCTCCTGGCTTTTGTTTCATAGTGTTTTCAGTTCTGGGACTAGAACCGTGGCCCTGGAGGATGCTGGGCAAGTGTGCTACTGTGGAGCTTCCCGCCTTGCGCCTGTGTAAAGATCTTACCTGGGTGACATTGTGACTCCAAGGCGCGAGAAGATCCTGTCGCGAGGCCCAGAAGTGTTCCTGTCACCCGAGCAGCTTTGTCTGATAGACTGTGCAAGGCTGGAGAAAGCAGGTCCTAAGGGACAAACGGTTGCACCATCTGTTCACAGTAGCTTCTCTTGCAGGGGACACAGGGGTGGTGACAGTGGAGGAGGAACTACCTGAAGGTGACCACCAGGCCCCATGAGCGTGTTTTTCCCGCCTGACCTAGCTCCTCAGGCAGGTGTGAGAGTGCACGTTTTAGCTCCCATCTGCAAAACCAGAGAAGTGCGTCCTGCCCTTGGCAGGGGTTAGAGAGAGATGTGTTGTTTTGGTTTTGAGACAGGATCTCATGCGCTCTCTGTAACTGGGGACAGCTGTGAGCTCCCGATCTGCCCACCTTCACAGCCGCGTGCTAGGATTGTGAGCGTGGGCTTCGCTGTGTAGTCCCGCCTGGCCTGGAACTTGATGCAGTCCTCCCGCCCCTGTGTATGAGGCTAAAGGTGTGCTTCTCCATGCTGGGCTTTGTGTGTGTGTGTGTGTGTGTGTGTGTGTGTGTGTGTGTGTGTGTGTGTCTGTCTGTCTGTCTGTCCTCAGCTGCAGGTATGTGCGTGCTGAGGCCAGAGGTGTCAGAGCCCTCAGGGGCTAGAGTTACAGGAGAATTGCAAGCGGCCTGTGGTTGCTGGGAATTGAACTTAGGTCCTCTGGAAGAACAGTAAGAGCTCTTAACTTCTTGGCAATTTCTCCAGTCCCCAAGAGAGCAGTCTTTTTTTTTTTCCTTCTTCGAGATAGGGTTTCTCTGTGTAGCCTCAGCTGTGCTGTCCTAGACTCGCTTTGTAGACCAGGCTGGCCTCGAACTCACAGCGATCCGCCTGCCTCTGCCTCCTGAGTGCTGGGATTAAAGGGCATGCGCCACCACCACCGGCTAAGACGGGCACTTCCTCTGTATTCTGAGGACTAAGTAAGTCAGGAGTTTTGAAACAGCAGCCACTGCTTTCCTCCAGGGACAGCACCTGGCTTAATGTTGACTGATTCAGGGAAGGAGTGAAATGCCCTTGGGCTTTCTACCTGCAGCACCCGGAGAGCCTAGAGTTGAAAGCCGCTGCGTCCCTGAGGCCTAGAGAGCCCATTGCTTTCCAACGTGACGGCAACCCTTAAGGGAGCCGCAGTTCTCTGTTGGGTTAGCTGGCCCCGTGCCTCAGGGCTCAAGGCTCAAGGGGTTTGGATGATTCTGGCTCTCTTCCACAGAGAGAGTGTAGTTAGCAGGCCCACCCCAAATGATAGATATGTTCTGAACCCCACCTTCTCGGCTCAGGCAGCTGCAGCACATGTCAGACTCACCACTTGGGGTGTGTTTGATGGAGTTGCCTCACAAGGAGGCTTTGGGGTTCAGTGAACACGGAGATAAACGCTTCATGCGGCTCCTGCATTCATAGTTGGCTTTTTTGTTTTTTCCTCTTAAGGTTTGTCTTATTTTATTTATTTATTTATTTATTTATTTGTGTGTGTATGTGTGTGTGTGCGCGCGGGTGCACATTTGTGTGGGTGTCTGTGAAGGCTAGAAGAACATGAGATCCCCTGAAGCTGGGGTTTCAGGGAGTTGTGAGTCAGCTGATGTGGGTGCCAGGACTCAAATCCTGTCTCTGGAAGAGCAGCAAGTGCTCTTAACATCTGAGCCATCGCTCCAGCCCCACAGTTAGCTCTTATTGATCTGCGTTAGTCATCCTGTCTCTAGTGTCCCCGAGTGCCAGGCCCAGAGCCTTTTTTGTTTGTTTATTTATTTATTATTTTATCTTGAGAGGGTCTTGTCTTGTAGCCCAGGCTGGCCTTGCACCTGAGCTTCTCCTGCCTCGGCCTCCTGCTGCTGGCCTGACATGCCTACGTAGCCACCCTGAGCTCCTCCTGCCTCGGCCTCCTGCTGCTGGCCCAATATGCAGCCACCGTGAGCTCTGGAGTCTTTGCTGTTCCCAGGCAGGCTAGTTGGAGCTGCGGTTCCACCCTGCTCTCTCAGGTTGCCCGTGCTCCTGTGCGCGCGCTCATCCAGGCCTCCCTTAGAGCAGATGCTTTGGATGTGCCCGACAGGGAACAGTTATCCATCAACCTGTTAGTGGCTCATGTTTATCATACCTTCCTTATGTGTCAGGCCCTGGGCTGGGTCGTGTGTACATGTCAGCTCATGCCATCCTTGTGATGCTCATGAGAATGTGCACCGGAAGAAGAGACCGAAGCCACGGAACGTTGTCACACAGCACTCTGCTTCAGCCTGTGCTGTTCACAGAGGTGCCTGAGGGAAGGAATGGCTGTGAGGGTGCCTCTGCAGGCCCATCAGGGAGCTTGCCCAGTTCCTGTTGGGTCTTCTGTGGCTGCAGGGCTTTGTCCCTCTGTCACTGGTCACCAGGCAAACCCCACCTCCAAGAAAAGGCAAAGGAAAAATATGGTCATTGGATGTGGTCACATCGCTTCTCTGTGGGCATTTTACCACCCATCCCATAATCCAGCATCTTCACTACTGGCCAGTTTAAGATCTCACTGAATTAGTGCAGTGACTTCATGGGGGCAGGAGCGGCCTTCCCACGCGTAGGTCGGAAAGCATGGTCCGGGCCCGCTGCAGTGGGGGAGACATACCTGGGCTTCTGGATGGGTGCGTCCTGTTCTCAGCCTGTAAGCTCTGCCTGCTGGCCTTCGTCACCCCAGGCTCTCCTCCTGAGCCTTCAGCGCTCGGCCTTTTGCCCTCATCTCTCTCTCTCTGAAGTTTGCTAGGGCCGAAGTCTGGTATCAAATTCCATCCTAAGAGGCCGTGGATCTTCTTGCTCTCCCATCACGTCTGCTTTTCCTGCGTTAAGTTTGCAACCTTCGTGTCTCTTGGTGGGTTGGCCTGGCTCTCAGTTTGGGGGTCTCAGTGGGGGGTCTCAGTGTAGGGGTCATAGTGGATGTCACAGTAGGGGGTCTCAGTGGGGGTCACAGTGGGGGTCTCAGTGTAGGGGGTCGTAGTGGAGGTCACAGTGGGGGTCTCAGTGGCCTTGAACTCATTACTACTTTGTCTCGCTGTTGCAGAGTGAGTGTCTCAGTCTGGGTGCCCATCGCTGGGAAGAGACACCATGGCCCTCCTACAAAGGAAACTAGATACTGGGGTTGGCTCACAGGGTCAGGCAGTTAGTGCGTTGTCATCACGGTGGGAAGCATGGGATTGGGCAGGCAGACATGGTGCTGGAGAGAAGCCTGGAGTTTTACATCTGGATTGGCAGGCAGCAGGAAGAAAGAGACACTGGGCCTGGCTTGAGCATTGGGAACCTGGAAGCCCGTCCCCAGTGACGCACTTCCTCCACACGGCCACACCTAATGCCACTTCCTAAACATCCAGATATGAGTCCGTGCGGGCCATTGTCACTCAGAGCGCCACAGTGAGGCTCTAGGCATGCGTCTTCTACCTGCTTGCTGGCTTGTTGTGATGGTCTTATGTATCCCAGGATGGCTTGAAATTAGCGTATGTAGTGGAGGATGGCTTTGAACTCCTGATCCTACTGTTAGATCGATGAAACCACAGGATGTGCCTTCGTGATAGATTGCTGTGGTGCTAGGATTGGATCTAGGGCATTGTGCATTGTAAGTCATTAACCAGACATCTGAAGCCCTGGCTTTGTTTTTTAATTAAATCCTTTTTCTTTCCTTGAGATGGTGTCTTGTTCCATGGCTTTGAACTTACGGTCCTCCTGCCTCAGCCTTGAGAAGCCATCATGCCTCTGCTTCTTTGTTCTTGAGACAAGATGTCATTGTTTAAACCAGGCTGGTCTCTCGCCCTCCTCTCTAGTGCTGGCACCACCATGCCCCATCCTCCTCCTACCACCTTTCAAGCACATATTATGCCCAGGCCAACATGAACCTCTGTGTAAATCACCTGAGGAACTTTGCACATAGCCGCCGCCTGCAGGTTTTTAGACTTGAGAAAACTCAGTGTTTGCAGAGAGCCATGCTGTGAGCTCAGAAAGTGGAACGCAGGCCCGTTTAACTCCAGAGCCGCTGACCTCAACCAACCGCTTACTCGCCCGTGTGTAGGGTAATTAGCTATGGAGCGCGTGTTGTGTAAGCCAGCTCGGGCGGCTCCCCTGCCTGTGGCTCGCGTGGGAGACAGACCCGGAACAAAGGGACCTTCCAGGTAGGTACCGAGGCCCTGTGCGCCTGGAGCTCAGGTCGAGGAAAGGTTGCTTGCTTCCTTCTTGCACAAACAGGATGAGTGTGCCCGAGTGTACCAGCCTGAACCTGCCCTGCTGTGGGGAGTGAGAATTTCCTCACAGCCACAAATGCAGATAATCATGCCCAGGAAGCCTGCTGCCCCCGCTGGGACCTCCGCAAGGAGGGAGGGGACGCAGGTGGGAAGTAGCTGGTGGGAAACCCGCTGTTTCTGTGGCTTCCCTTAACTGCTGAGCTGAGAGGATGCCTGGCTGCTGTGGGGAGAAAAGACGCAGACATGTGGGAGCTAGACAGGCTGCGGCAGCTGGCTCGGGGTCCTGGGGTCTGAATCATAGGCTGCTTGGTTGGAAGTCCACTTGTGACGAGTGTTTTTAGATTTCTGGCCTGGCGCAAACTCGTCTACCTCCCTAAGCCTGTTAGCTCATCTTTTTCCTTGTGTACCTGGTGCCCGAAGGTCAGGCTGCCTCCCAGCTAGTCAGTCACATCCTGAGTGCTCAGGCCTTTTGACGGCTTTGTCAGACGTGACTTCTCCGATGGTATCCTCCTTTACGGTTCTCTACCTGTTGTCCGATGACGTCAAGGAATGGGGCGGCAGAATGAACCAGAAAGCTTTAGTAAGTGGGGCTGGAGAGATGGCTTAGTGGTTAAGAGCACTGTCTGTTCTTCCAGAGGTCATGAGTTCAATTCCCAGCAACCACATGGTGGCTCACAGCCATCTATAATGTGATCTGATGCCCTCTTCTGGCCTGCAGGTGTATGTACATGCAGGCGGAGCTCTGTATACATAATAATAAATAATAAATCTTTAAAAAAAAAAAAAAGGTTTAGTAAGCAACAAGCCAGTGTTGTTAGGAGGTGGCAAGACATGGGGCACAGGGTCTCCAGGAAGTCTGAAGACGCTTTAAAGCCTCTGTGTGAGTTAGAGAACCCTCAGGCCCGTTTCTGTTGTGGTCAAGGTTTTCTGGCAAATGACTTTTCTTGGAAGTTGGCACTAGGACATGCTTGGGGAAAACTTAAGTGTACAGTCCAACTATTTGATTGATTGATTGATTGATGATTAGGTTTTTCAAGACAGGGTTTCTCCATGTGGCTCTGGCTGTCCTGGACTCGCTTTGTAGACTAGGCTGACCTCAAATTCACAGAAATCCACCTGCCTCTGCCTCCTGTGTGCTGGGATTAAAGCCATGCACCACTACTGCCTGGCTTGTGGTTTATTTCTTTGTGTTTTGTTTTTTCATTTTTTGAAGCAGAGTCTTGTGCAGCCCAGGCTGGCGTCAGTCAGGAGCTATTCCTGCCCTCTACCTCCCAGGCGTGCGCCACTGCTCCAAACCAAACCCACGAGAGCATCCGTGAGCTAGGCAAGCACTCGATCTTAGATTGAACTGAGCCACATTCTAAGCTTTGTTTTTCTGTTTTGTTTTTTGTTGTTGTTTTGTTTTTTGAGGCAGGGTCTCATGTTGCCCAGGCTGGCCTTGAACTTGCTATATAGCTCTCAAATCTCCTGTCTCCACCTCCCAGGGTTAGAGATTGAGCTGCCAAGCTCAACTTTATTATTGTTATTTTTTAAAGCTATCACACACTGTAGCATAAACTGGTTTTGAATTTGTGGCCTCTTCTTCCCTCAGCGCCCCAATACAGGGTTAGGAGTGCACACCATCATTCCTAGCTTTTTGTTTGCTGTGCGTGGTAGGGTTTTCTTTCTGTGCCCCAGGGCTGTCCTGGAACTCAGCATTTTTCTGCCTCACCTTCTTGTGTGCTGTGATTAGAGGTGTGTGCTTGGCTCTGTGTTCTGTTTATGTATAAGAGATAGAGGACAGGAGCAAAGTGAAACTTCTGGAAACCAGATCTTTGTGGAGAGGAGTATGTGGAGCTTTAACCTCTGAGAGGTGTGACGGCCCCGCAGGACTCCTGGCCACTCTGAGCCCACTGCGGGCCCCTCCTGGCCTGCTCGTTACACTATGGGACTCAGTTTTTGTGTCACCTCCTCAGAGAAGCCCTGTTCTTGTCCTCGAGGCTGTAGGATGGCAGGAGTCACCTCCCTTCCTGTTTGGTTGGCGTGTCTTCCCCTTCTGGGCTACAAGGACCGACGGCTGCGGTTCCTAGAGCCCCGCGCAGGCCTGGGGGGAGGCGGGTGCTCCAGTACTTGTGGAGTGGTCATTTCGGCTTTAGCATAGGGGCTGCCCTGGCAGGGAGAGGCACTGATGCCTGTGATGCGCTTCACCAGGTGAGAGAAGGGGAGGCCAGAGCTGTGGTAGAATTTGTCAGAGGCAGCACCTGGAAGGCCAGCTGCCCTGAGGCTGAGGCAGTAGCATCATGTGGCCAGCCTGGGCTGTGTAGCAGGAGCTTGTCCCCAGAAAAAAGACTTACAGATGCCCTGTGGGGCATTATATAAGCATGCCTTTTTCTTTTATATTTTCTTTTATTTTAGTTTTTGAGACAGGGTTTCTCTATGTATCCCTGGCTATCCTAGAACTCACTCTGTAGACCAGGCTAGCTTTGAACTCACAGAGTTCTACCTGTTTCTGCTTCCTAAACTCAGGGATCAACGGTGTGGGCCACCACAGCCCCATAAGCATGCCTTTTTTACAAAGCTCACTTCAGACGGATTTTTTTTTTGACATAGATTCTCTGTGTGTAGCTGACCTTGTGTGTAGATGGCCTTGAGGTGACCTCCTGCCCCATTGCCCAGGTGCTAGAGTTACAGGCTTTCACTGTTGTGTTCAGCCGACCTTTACGTTCCTGTGACCAGGGGATGCATGAAGGGAAAAATCACTTTGCCATGTCACCCATTAAGAGATTGGTCCCTGGGGCTGGAGAGATGGCTCAGAGGTTAAGAGCACTGACTGCTCTTCCAGAGGTTCAGAGTTTAAGTCCCAGCAACCACATGGTGGCTCACAGCCATCTGTAATGTGATGTAACTCCCTCTTCTGGCATGTAGGCATACATGCAGACAGAGCACTGCACACATAATAAACAAAAATCGAAAGAAAGAAAGAAAGAAAGAAAGAAAGAAAGAAAGAAATTGGTCCCCATAGCCAAGCAGTGGTGTCACAGGCCTTTAATCCCAGCACTCAAGAGGCAGAAGTAGGCAGATCTCTGAGTTTGAGGCCAACCTGGTCTGCAGAATGCGTTCTAGGACAGCCAGGACGACACAGAAAAACTCTGTCTTGAAAACAAAACACAGTGGGGTGTGGAGAGGATTAGGACTTGAAGGCTAGCCTCAGACAAGAAACAAGTTTGAGGCTAGCCTGGGCTCCACGCCAGCTGAGCCCAGCTGCTGCTCATGGTGCACTCTCTGCCTTTCTTCCCCAGCACCCCAGCAGGCAGCAGCAGCAGCAGCACTTCCCGTCCCTGGACGACAAGCCCCAGTTTCCAGGGGCCTCTGCAGAGTTTGTAGACAAGCTTGAGTTCATCCAGCCCAATGTCATCTCCGGCATCCCCATCTATCGTGTCATGGACCGCCAGGGCCAGATCATCAACCCCAGTGAAGACCCCCATGTGAGGCTGCTCCCCCTCCCCAGGCCCCCCATGCCCAGGTCCCTTGCCTGACCCCTCCGTTGGTCCCAACTTTGCCCATGTGTCTGCCTCTGCCTGCAGCTGCCCCAGGAGGAGGTACTGAAGTTTTACAGGAGCATGACGCTGCTCAACACCATGGACCGCATTCTCTACGAGTCCCAGCGGCAGGTTCGTGGGGACCGGCCACAGCGGGGTGGGTCACCCCAGGCACCTACCTGTGCTTGGTACAGGGAGGGGTGGTACGGGGGTCCTTTCAGTGGTGTCCTGAGAGCTCCAGGGGTTCTGCTGAGGCACTGAAAGGATGTGGGAGAGGTTTCATCCAAACACACTGGAAACACCTGCCAAGCACACAGCAGAGAAAAGGGCCTCGTCACAGCCATGACGTTGGGCAGGACATTTTTCCTGTCTTTGTCTTGGCTCCCGCACTGTGTGACAGCTGGGTGCACACTCAGGGTTAGAGTGCTTGCCTTGCCCTGGCTTCTGTCACTACCTGTATAAATAAGTAAAGAAAATGCTTGAAAGCCAGGCCTAATGGGAGCTGGGGAGATGGCTCAGCAGTTAAGAGCACTGACTGCTCTTCCAGAGGACCCAGGTTCAAATCCCAGCACCCACATGGCAGCTCACAACTGTCTGTAACTTCAAGATTTGACACCCACAGACATACATGCAGATAAAACACCAATATATGTTAAAACAATACAAATGAACAACAACAACAACAAAGCCAGGCATGGTGATACATGCCGGTAATCCCAGTGCTCGGGAGACTGAGGCAGTGGGATAGCTGTGAATTCCAGGCCAGCCTAAACTACACAGAGACAGGCATGGTGGCTCACACCTTTAGTCCCAGCACTTGGGAGGCAGAGGCAGGTGGATCGTTCTGAGTTCGAGGCCAGCCTAGTCTACAAAGCAAGTCCAGAACAGCCAAAGCTACACAGAGAAACCCTGTCTCAAAAAACCAAAGAGAGAGAGAGAGAGAGAGAGAGAGAGAGAGAGAGAGAGAGAGAGACTATCTCAAAGCTGCCTCTCCACCCCCATCCAATAAACGAATGAGTGAGAGCCAGTGTTCCACCCACCCTGTAGTGTTAGGATGGGAGTTATACTATCCAGAATGGCAGGAGTTTACCTAACATACGCAATACAATGTCCTTGGGCGCCAGTGACAGACTCCCCACTCCAAAGGAAAGCTCAGGGAACAAAATCAAAAGCAGTACTCAACAGGTGACTGGGTTTCCTCCCGGATAAAAAGGGAAGGACTAGGGAGCCAGGAGCTCACCCGTTGGCAGCCGCGTGGCTTTGGATGTCCTGCTGCCGCCTGCCATGGCTCTGCTGTGCTGGCAGCGCTGTTGTCTTTCTTCATGGTGTCCTTATGACTCTCAGAATCCAGGCGCCTGCTGGGGTCTAATTCCACACAGCAAGCAGAAGGAAGGTGGGGGGCACATGTCACCTCACCTCACTCAGAGCTCTCTAGGGCGGAGCCCTGATGCGGTCTGTACAGGTTCTCGGCCCTTCCTAGTTTCCAGGGAGACTGCACTAGTCCTTTCATCTGGGGAGCTCTTGCCTGTGGTGGGATGGGTGCTCTGCTAAGGAGGTGGGGAGGACTCTGGGTGGACAGGCTCTGCCACTAGCCCATGGTGGGGGTGCATCCCAGCTTCCTCCACATACTGACTGAACTTGGCAGCCCCGAAGGCCCTCCATACCCAGCTCCCGCCCACCTTCTTGGCACCAGAAAGTCAATTAACATTTAATTGGCTCCCCACTTAAAGAAAAGCCCTTCTCCATCACTTTCCCAGCCAGCTGGAAAGTGCCCCTCAGAGGTGGGCGGTCCTGAGGCCCAGTTCAGGGAGAACTCTTCCACATGATCTCGGCTGATCTCCATTTCATTCTACTCCAGGGGTTCCCTAACTCTCCAGGCAGACTTCCGTCTTGGCGCCGTAGCTCTGGTTGGCGTCATCTCTGCTCATACCCCACAGCCTGTCCAAACTTGACCCGTGTCCACCCTTCACAGTCTCGTGTGTTCTCTGCCATCGCCCTGCCTGTCTTCTCTCTGTTTCTGGATGTTCCCTCGGGAGCTGTGCAGCAGGTGCACGGCGCTGTTGCACACCCACCCCACGCCCTGCTTTGTCCCCACTGGCGCTTGTTCTGTGCTGTTGCCTTGTGCACAGAGGTCCAGGCACCCTGGCCCCAAGGGAGGCAGGAAGAAAATGGGGTGGGGTGGTGCCAGCAGTAGGCTCCCTGATCCAGAAAACCAGATTCCATTAAAGGCCCAGGCTAACACTGTCCCTGACCAACCACTTCTGCCTGGCAAGAGAGCCTGGGAGCCCCAGTGTCTTTTCCAGGCCCAGGGACAGAGAAATGAAAGTAGTTAGCCAGGGTGGTCGCTCTGCACCGTTAACTTGGCTTTGGAGGGCTCTGCCCATCTGTCCCTCCCACTGTCTGCCCAGCTCCCGGCCTCTCTCTCCTGGCTTGCTGTACCCTTTCTTGTTCGCCATCCCTTCTCTGCAGATGCACTTGGGGGCGACTGCAGCTCTTCTGCAGGGTGTGCTAGCGGACAGTCCAGGCGCACCTCCTCCCCCCACCAGACCTGAGGCCACGGCCGTTTGGCCTCCTGTCTTCCCTCGGGCTTTTATGTAGGCCTTCCCCTCCCATCCCCCCATCTGGCTGTACCTGCCTGTGTCCTCCTTTGGGCTCTGGTCATTCGGCCTTCACTGTCCATCCAGTCCCTTCCGGAGGCAGGGGCTCCTGTAGCCCAGCGCAGTGGTGAGCGGTGATTATGAGTCAGGCGGGAGCTGGGCACAGTGGCACCCAGGACGCAGAGGCAGGCCGATCGCTGTGAGTCTGAGGCCAGCCGCGTGTACGTTGTGAGTTCAGGATAGCCAAGGCTACAGAGAGGCCCAGTCTTTAAAGACACCCAACAAAAGACACACAGGTTTCTCTGTCAAGGACTGCCGTAACCAAGCCTGGACCTCTGGCCCCTTCACCTCCAGGGCCGAATCTCCTTCTACATGACCAACTATGGCGAGGAGGGGACACATGTGGGCAGTGCCGCCGCCCTAGACCGGACGGACCTGGTGTTTGGCCAGTACCGGGAGGCAGGTATGTTTGTTGGCAGTTGGCATTTTTGGGTGTCCATTGAGCACCGCAGTTCATTTTCCCTGAGGGCTCTTCCAGGAGCTGCATGGTGCTGTGAAGGCCTCGGCAGCCCAAGCAGCAGCATTGCAAGCAGGGTGGGTGAGGCTGTGACAGACTGTGAGGTGTGGGGTGGCACCTCTTGCAGTTGAATGGCTGCTTGAGGGATGCTGAGGTTCAGGCCTGGCTGAGGGCAGGACACACCTGGACAGCTGTCTACCTTGTGCAGGGCACTTCTAGACTCCCCAGAGGTGCTGTGCTCCTTGAGGAGTCAAGGCTGGCCCGGTGCAGGTGCCTCCCAAGGGGTAGAGCCTGGTGAGTCCTCTTCACTGACATCTGACCCAGCGGCAGCCCTCTCTCTTTGTCACGCTGGATGCCCTTCCATGACCAGATGGAACATTCCCAGCGGGGTGGTGACAGGGAGTGGTATTTGGTCAGGTCTGAGACGCAGCAGCAGGTGCTGAGGCAAAGCAGGAGTTCCCATGGGACCTGCTGTTTCCTGGTACAGCTCAGGTCTGCCTGGGCGCTGGAAGTTTGGTTCATGGTTGGTGTTGGTGGAGATGGCGCCCCGGGCCTCACACATACCAGGCAGGCACGTTACCAGCCTGGGACTGTGTGTGTGAGCACCGCCTTCCTACCCTTGCTTGGCAGTTCTCGGGTTGGGAAAGGTCAGCTTGGACACCTGACAGCTGCTTCCGTGTGAGCTCAGGCTCTGGGGGACCCACAGTGTTGCCCTGAGGCATGGCTGTGAGTTGTGACCCCTTGCAGTTATAGCGAGAGGACTCCAGCTTGTCCTGAAATGATCCAGTACTGACTGTGCAGACAGGTTCGAGTCACCTTTGATGGTGATCTGGGGTCCAGCAGGTTTTCTTCCTGTCCTGCAGGTGGAAGAGGATCAGTTCAAGACACAGATCTCAGTTATTCTGGGGGGTGGGGTGGGGAGGGACCCTGGGCTGGGAGTGTGTCCAAGGTAGAGTATTTGCTGGCACGCCTGCCTGGGGTCCTGGGTTCTACGTCCTGCACTGTTGTAAAAAAGAAAGAAAAGAGGTGTGTTGACAGCCCCCCAAGGAAGGAGGGCGGCGTTCCCTCAGTGTTGTGACCCATGTGCCAGTGGATGGTACCCTGTATCTATAAGCATAGGGGTAGCACATAGGATTCAGTGAGCTGGTTTTGTTTTATGACATTTATTTATTGAAACAGCGTCTCACTTTGTAGACCAGGCTGGCCTTGAACTCGCTTGAAATCCATATATCTCTGACTCCCAAGTGCTGGGACTAAAGGTTTGATTCACCATTCCTGGTCAGTGAGTTAAAGAAAGAAAGAAAGAAAGAAAGAAAGAAAGAAAGAAAGAAAGAAAGAAAGAAAGAGGAAGAGAAAAGAAAAGAAAAGAAAAAGAAAACAACACAAAGTTGGAAGAAAGATGGCAGGGCCCCAGGAAGAGTTGGATGTCGGGATCAAGGCGATGGGCTCGGGGCATAGGGATGACCTCAATGCATTGCATTCATATATGAAATTACCAAATAATTTAAAAAGCCACATATAGAGTGGCTCTTCCCCAACTCACCATGTGCCCTAAAGGCTAAAACCAGGTTTTTTGTGGTTGTTGTGTTTAGTTTTTCAAGATGGTTTCTCTGTGTAACCTTGGCTGTCCTGGACAGCCCTTTATAGACCAGGCTGGCCTCAAACTCATAGCATCCGCCTGCCTCTGCCTACCTGAGTGCTGGGATTAAAGGCGTGCGCCACCACATCTAGCTATTGAAACCGGTTGTTTTGTTTTGTTTTGTTTTTCTGGTTTGTTGTTCTTGGGTTTTTTTGTTTTTTGTTTTGTTTTGTTTTTTGTTTTCTTACAAAATCCCTTCTGCCATTTTCTGTGCAGTGTAGCCCTGTCATATGCAGTTTAGTTATAGACAGTGCTCATGTACTGGACCATTCACCCTGTACTGAGAGTTAATTCAAGATGTCGTCTTGCTGTGTAGCCCTGGCCTACCTGCAGTTGTCTGCCCTGGCATCCAGAGTGCTGTGCCCACAGCCTGCCCTCCCACGCTGACTCCAAGCTCTCAGGAGGGCGGGGCTGGTTCCAGGTTGCCCACAAGGCTGGTGTGACACTCATCCCCCCTGCCCTATGCACGGGCCTCACAGCTGCCTCTCCTGCCAGGTGTGCTCATGTACCGGGACTACCCTCTGGAGCTGTTCATGGCCCAGTGCTATGGCAACGTGAATGACCCAGGCAAGGGGCGCCAGATGCCCGTTCACTATGGCTGCAAGGAGCGCCACTTCGTCACCATCTCCTCTCCGCTGGCCACACAGATCCCTCAGGGTGAGGACCCGTGCTCTGAGCGTCATGCATGCAATACCTATGACACACCTCTCTGTGGGTCTAGGCCTCCAGCCTGCTAGTTGGGTGCTGCCCTGTTAGAGCCTGGCTCTCAAGGGGCCTCTTAGAGGACGGCTCTGTGGTGTCCCACTCATGCAGCAGCCCTGGGTGACCATGACCATACTGGACTTCACAGACTCCTGTCATTTCTGCTCCTCCTCCTGGAGCCAGCAGGAGCAGGCTCTGCCTCATGGCCACACTCAGACTGTCTAATGACACTGTCAGTTGCTGTGGGGAAATCAAGCATGCATTAGTATTCCTGTTACAAAAAACAGGAACCTGAAGCCAAAGAAGGAAGTGACTTACTAGGGACTTGTGGTAGGGAGGAGGGCATGGACTCACTCATGGGTTCTTGTGACTACAGAGCCCACGGTCTACCCTGCCCTGGCTAGCTTGCTCCTCGGCTCTCTTGTGGCCTCCTGGGCTCAGAGTCTGGTGGGAGGCACGTGTCACAGTGTAAGGGGCCTGTCTGTTGACCCGGTCCAGGTGTGAGGCTCGTGAGTCTGCAGGCCTCCTTGGGACAGAGGTGGGAGGCAGAGCTCTGTTCTTTATGTTGCACTGGAGTCCCCTGTTCAGCAGATGTGTGGATTGGCCATGTGCCAGGTGTCACCCTAGGCTTTCTGAACAAGAGTGACACATGTCAGCCCTGTTGATACTGATGTTAGCTTGGGGGAGAAGAGAGTGGAGAAGGTGCCTAGGATGCTCTGTACAGAGTGGTCGGCTGGGGGAGCGGCAGAGGCATTGAAGGGCAGACTGGAAGCTGTGTGGAAGGGAGCTGTGTGGACAGACCAGAGGACGAGGGGGGGGCGGTGCAAGCAGGTGAGCCTAGTGGCCTTTCCTATTGCAGGGACTATGGCCCACAGTGCGGTGAGAGCCCAGAGTTAGGACGGAGTCCGCTGGACTCACACTGTAAGAGTCGGCTGCTGTCCCTTGGATGACAGGTTGAGGAGCAGCAGTGGGGGCAGTGGGCTACTCAGTAACTAGGAGATGGGGTGGTGGCTGCCCACTGTGGGAGGTCCAGGCTGGCAGTCCTCGGAAGGTGGCTGAAGCATGGCCGCTGGACTCAGGGTCAGTGCACAGTTTCTGCCAGTGCAAATGGAAGGACCGTACTCCAGTTAGCTAAGGGGGAAGGCTGTGGTGGGCAGGCCCCGGGTGACACCTGCTGACACCTTTCCTAAGCCTGAGGCTGTGTGTGTGGGTGTGTGGGTGTGTGTGTGTGTGTGTGAGAGAGAGAAAGAGACAGATAGACAGACATGGGGTCCTTATTCTCACACTCTGTCATCCATGTGCCCATGCAGCGGTGGGAGCTGCCTATGCTGCCAAGCGTGCCAATGCCAACCGGATCGTGATCTGTTACTTTGGTGAGGGGGCAGCCAGTGAAGGGGATGCTCACGCCGGTTTCAACTTCGCTGCCACCCTGGAGTGCCCTATCATCTTCTTCTGCCGCAACAACGGCTATGCCATCTCCACACCAACCTCTGAGCAGTACCGTGGGGATGGCATAGGTAAGGGTCTGCGCCACCCGCCCTCCTTCCTGCCTTCTTTCCGTGGTGCCGACACAGCGAGGGCCCAGGAGGCAGTGAGTGGAGCACACTTCAACCTCTCCCTGGAGGCCTGACTGGCACCCTCTGTCCCTGCAGCGGCTCGGGGCCCTGGCTACGGCATCATGTCAATCCGCGTGGACGGCAACGATGTTTTCGCGGTGTACAACGCCACGAAGGAGGCCCGGCGGCGGGCTGTGGCGGAGAACCAGCCCTTCCTCATTGAGGCCATGACCTACAGGTGCCTGTTGCCCTCCCATCACTGCAGCCACGGCTCTGGCTAGCCTTCTCTCTGCCCCCACGACACGGCCTTGCCGCGCCATACTGCATTCCCTTCCTTGCTTTGTGTCACTGCTCTGTCCTTTCCTGACCCCTCCACTCCCAGCTGATCCACGTCTCCTCCCGAGCAGGATTGGGCACCACAGCACCAGTGACGACAGCTCAGCATACCGGTCAGTGGACGAGGTCAATTACTGGGACAAGCAGGACCACCCGATCTCGAGGCTGAGGCAGTACCTGCTGAGCCGGGGCTGGTGGGACGAGGAGCAGGAGAAGGCCTGGCGGAAGCAGTCTCGGAAGAAGGTGCGGGCATTTGGAGCCCCAGGGTGTGGGCTCCGCTGGCCCCAGGCAGGGAGGACTCTGGGAGAATGGGAGCGCAGGACCTCCCACCTTTGTGTGGCCTCTGGAGCCAAGCTGCCTGGACCACATGGCCTCAGCAAACTCACTAGTTCCCAGTGGAATCCCGCAAGTCACCTACCAGTTTGCTCATCTCTAAGTTCCTGGGGTACCTACCCGCTTCCTAACCCGGTGCACGTGAAGTGGAAGTGTTCCAGCTGGGCTGCGGCTGGAGATAGTGTAGGGCAGGTGTGCTCTGGCCTCGGGCTGCACGGTGCGTCCTGGCTCAGCCCTGACTCCAGTGTTGTGAGGAGTCCTTGCCCATCTCTGCATCCTGTGCGTCTACTCCCGATCCCTCCACTGTCGAGCTGCTCAGTGCGGTGTTAGGTCCTTGCAGGCCAGAGCTGGGGATCTGGACTGTTGACTAACCCCAGGCTGAGGCTTCAAAGGGGTGGGTTGGGGGGGGGGCAGGGTGAAGGGGACAGCCACTTCTTACTCTCCTGTGTCTCCCAGGTGATGGAGGCCTTTGAGCAGGCCGAGCGGAAGCTAAAGCCGAGCATAAGCCTGCTCTTTTCCGATGTGTACCAGGAGATGCCTGCCCAGCTCCGCAGGCAGCAGGAGTCACTGGCACGGCATCTGCAGACCTATGGGGAGCACTACCCTCTGGACCACTTCGACAAGTGATGCCCTAGCCACCCTGGGGCAGTCCTGTGCTGAATGGAGCAGGGGTGCTGGCAAGATTCTGCCCCTCCCTTAGTCAGCGCTACTAAGATGCTCAGTGGCCAGAGTGGCACCCCAGACTGTCGTGGGGTGACTCCCACTCCCCATTCCTGCTCCCCCAGGCTACTTCACTGGGGCACAATGTTTGCAGCCATTGCTGCGGCTCTACCGCCCACTTCACCTGTTACAGTGCCTTTTAGGGGTGGGACCAGGGCCAGGGCAGACCCTGTGGGCAGAGTGGCCCTGGAGCTTGCCCAGAGATTGAGCTGGTCAGCATAGTGAATAAATCATGGCTCTGCCTTTGACTCTCTGCTTCCTCTGGTCTCCTCAAATTTGACTGTGTGTGTGCATGTGTGCATGTGCGTGCGTGCGTGTGTGTAAGGGATGGGAGAGGCCAGCGTGGCTGATTTGGTTTGGGGGTGTTGTTTGTATAGTTTACACAGTATCTCAGTAGGATTTGTGACCCGGCTTGAGCCCCTAGTTCTGGGATTATAGAAATGCACACAACAGCAGCCTCTGGGGATAGTGTGGCTTCTTTAGGCAGAAAGGCTTGGAGATACACTACTTATGTAAATGTGGCAAAGCTGAAGAGCCGCCTTGGCACCAGGCCCCTCCACAGCCCTCCCTCCCATGGGCTAGTAGAAGCCTGCTGTCCACAAAGTGTCCAGGATGCCCACTGGAGCCTGCAAGGCCAGGCTGAGGAGTGTCAGGTGTAAAGGTTAGGGTGCAGAAGCATCTGCCATCCCTGTAGGGGTCTCACAAAGGGAAAAATAATAACTCCTGGCCTCAGAGTAGGGAGGACGTTTTTCAAAATCAGGAAGTAGCTGAACATAGTCGGCCCCCTTGTCTGGCCTGGAAGGGTTCAGGAGGGACTCAGGCCAGATTAGCTCCCCCACCCCACCCCCCAACCCCACCCCAGCTCTCACGTTTAGCACTGGAACTCTGGGCCCCACAGGTGTCTCCAGAGCCAAATGATGTCCTGGGGGCTGACTGGATGCACCAGCAGCAGGCCTCGGACAGCGCAGGGGTCCCTGGTACGGTCTGCTGGCCAAGCCGTGAGGAAGCCCGGGTGGGCACGGGGCACTAAGCCCAGGGCACGGAAGCAAAAACCAGTGTAGACATCATCAAAGGGGAAAGGCACCACACGGGCCGCTGCCTGCAGCAGCCAGGGAGCCAGGCGTCCTGAGATGACATAGCCACCTCCACCTGCGTAGGCTGGGTAGTCACCTTCAAAGAAGGTCTTCGGCACATAGAAAGGCCTTCCAGGCTTGCGCAGAGGCTTGGCCTTGGTGAAGACCTCGCCCAGGTAGAGGCTTCGCGCCCAAGTGGGTGGCAGAGTCTGCAGGTGCTGCAGCAGGGCAGGGACGTGCACAAAGGCGTCGTCCTGAGCCTGCAGGACAAAACTGACATCGGGGCAGTGGTGGCTCAGCCAGGTCAGCAGCAGCAGGTCTTTGAGCGTCTGGTTGTAGGGAACGTCCAAGAAGTCCCAGAGCAGCAGGTCACCATAGCGTTGGCTCTCCCACGTCACCAGTGATCTTAGGTCAGGACCCCCCATTCCTAGTGGGGACCCCAGCAGGAAGAGCAACCGGGTCTCAGCGACTGCGTTGCCCCAGGTCTCCCTCACAGCCTGTCTCGCTGCGAAGTGTCCCGGTTCTGACTTGACAGCCAGTAGCAGATAGGGGACATCCTTATCCGAGCAGCTGGCCACGGGGCTGCCTTCCCCGGCAGGTAGCCATAGTGGAAAGCTTCTACAGGCTGCTGACAGCAAGAAGCGCTGAAGGTCCTGGGGGTACAAGAGGAAGTCCAAGATCTCTGAGGCAGCGACAGCCCCCCAAGTCTGACAGTCCATACTGGGCAGGACTCCCAGTTGACGCTGCTGCTGATTCCAGTAAGCAAGGGACAGTGGGCCAGTCTGACCCAGGCGCGCAGAGAGGTTGGTGGGTAGGATGGGCTCAGCACTGGGTGGTGTAGGGCTGGGCTGGGCGCCCCGGGGTTCAGCCTTGTTGAGCCAGGACTCGGATGTCCACTCAATGTATACTTTGAGGCCCAGGAGTGTGAGCAGTGCTGACAGGCAGAGCTGGCACTTACGGCAACGCATGACCCGGCCCAGAGAAAGGGCCACCAGTGGGGCTGTAAGAGTCACAAGGAGCCACAGAGGTCTTTAGGATGCAGGGGGGACCTCCAAAGACGGCCCAGGCAAGCAGCCTGGGTTTTACCCAGTTCCAGTTACGGTTTCTGAGACCCTGGCCCTAGGCAGCCTGGCCCGCAGTACCCAACTGTCACCTTATCCTAGATTGAAGACCTCCCCACCCTCCAATCTTTCCCTTTCCTGGAGTCAAGGTGTTCAATCTATTTGCAGTATCGCTCCAACGCCATTCACCCATTCACGGCCCTTTCCCCTACTCTCCCGTCTCTTCAGGAGTCCCAGCTCCCTGGGAAACTCTTTTTTTTTTTTTTAACCTTCTTGGAAACCTACCTACCTACCTCCTCCAGTAACCCCGCCCCAGGGCCTGGGGCCCGGGGTACCTCTGGGTCCTGCTTCCGCCAGCTCTGGGGGGTCCTCGGGTCAAAGCCAAGCCCTGACTCCCTCCTTGCAGCGGTGAGTCCTCCGGCTGCCTGCCCAGCCCGCGCTGCGAGTCTGGAGGGGTGGGAAGGCGGGAGCCGAGGAGGCTGGAGGGCCCCTGGGGCCGGGAGGAGCCGGGGCGGGGCCCGGGAAGGGGAGGCGCCCGGGAGAGGCGCCCTGGCGAGTTGGGGCTGGTTTTCTGGTTGGGACGGTGGGAACGGTGCAGGGGTGGCCAAAGCCGCCGACGGGGACCCTGCGAGGGCCGGCTCCAAATTGCCAAGAGAAGGGAGGCCGGGGGCTAGCTAGTTCGAGGCCACCGCCAGGAAGCCTCGTGACTGTGCTGTGAGCGGCGTCGGGCCGGGGTGGGGTGGGGGGAAGGGTGTGGTGTTTGCAGGGTCCGCGAGGGGGTGGGGTGGGGGATGTGGAGGATTAAAACCCGGGAGACTTTGGCAGGCAACTAGAACAGCAGAGAGAGAGGGTGAGTCAGGAGAGACACGCACAGGTGAAGGGGTCAGAACAGAGCTTAACAACCCGGGAAAACCCAGAGAGGAAAAGAAGGAGCTGGGGGGGGGGAGCAAGGGGTGCCACACGAAAGCAATAGAAGGTGATGGAGTGAGGTGCACTGCGAGCCTGTACCCCCTCCAACTTGTGCAGCGGTTCCTACCGCCTCCATCCGGGCAGAGAGGGGCCCGCCCTGTGATGCTCTGGGCTTCACGCCCCACCCTGGGGACCGGAGGTTGTCTGACTGTTTACATCCCTGCCCTAGAGCCTCTGCTGTTGAGCCTTTGCCAGCTAGTCTAGGGAGGCCAGCAGGTGGGACCTTCCCAGATCTCTAGGGACTAGGTAGGGAGGAAGCCCGCTCCCCACCCGCCAAGCCCCCGGCTGCCTACCTCGTTTGGAGGGCTGTCCAGATATTAAAGGACCCAGTGGAGCAGCGCCCAAGTCTGTTATCTGCCCAGCCCCACGCTTCCTCCCCCCAAGTTTGAATAATGGAGCCGTGGGAACAGAGGGAGGAAGAGAGTCGGGAGGAAATGGTGACCACTAATGGTAACGGAGTAAGAGCTAGAGTGCGGAAGACGGCCCAGGGCCAGGCAGCGCCGAGCCCACCCTAGCCTCAGCTTTCCTGGCTCATCTCCCTCCGGGGCACTGAAGGCTGTACGCCTGGGGCATCCTCCTCCTGGGGCCTTACAGCCCGTCATGCCGGTCGCTGGGTGCAGCCTGGGTTCAACCAGAAGAAAGAAACCACACGGCTGCTGGAACCAGGAGGGCGCGAGAGGAGGCTGTGCTGTACACGAACGGGACCCAAGAATGCAGGGTCAGTGGCAGATCACTCTGGGGGCGGGGACGGACCGTACTTTGGGGGCATAGTCATTATCTGCTCCACAGGCAAGGGCATTTCTAGTTTCTCGGCTTTATTAACTGCCGGGTACTAGTGGGTCCATGTTGCAGTCAGCTAGGCAAACTAGCCAGCCCACCTCTGTGGGCTGAAACGCGGATGTGCTCGCCCAAGTAGCCTCACCGCACACTCTACACACACTTCCCAGGTCTCGACCTACACAGATTTCAAGTCCTCATCTTTTTTTTCTTCCCTGTATGGGGAGTTTGCCTGCGTGTGCCTGCGCACCGACTGCATGCCCAGTGCCCGTGAAGGCCAGGAAAGGCGTCCTGTCCCCCAGATGCTGGGAATTAACTCTAGCAAAAGCAGCCACTGCTCTTAACCACTGAGCCATCTGCCAGCCCCTCACTTTTTAAAAAACTGTCTTGTGGAGCTGGAGACATGGCTCAGTGGTTCAATTCCCAGCAGCCACACTGTGGCTCACAACCATCTCTATAATGTAATCTGGTGCCCTCTTCTGCAGATAAAGCACTCATATGCAATAAATAAAATAAATAAATCTTTTTTAAAAACTGTCTTGTTTTGCATTTCCTGGGCTCTTTTTTGTTTCAGCTTCCCTAATGCAGGGAAGTTTGGTTTTATTGGTAAGTACTGAGTGTTGAACGCAGGGCCTCGTGCCTGCTGCCAACGAGCTCCATCTCATTCTTATCAGCTGGCCCCACACTCTCTGGAGCAAGTAGATCCTAGAGTTTATGGGTTTGTTAGCAGTGGAGGACACTTTTAAGTCATGTATGTATGCAAACATGTATGTATGTGTGTATGTGCATTTGACATAAGATTTCATACTATAGAGCTCTGGCTGTCCTGGAACTTGCTGTATAGACACATCTGCCTGCCTGCCTCTGGAGAGCTTTCTGGAGTCTTTTTTTGTTTGTTTGTTTGTTTTGAGACAGGGTCTCTCTGTGTAGCCTTGGCTGTCCTGGACTCACTCTGTAGACCAGGATGGCCTTGAACTCCCAGAAATCCTCCTGCCTCCTGAAGGCTGGAATTAAAGGCGTGCGCCACCACCACCTGACTGCTTTCTGTAATCTTAAACACATGAGGCTGGAGAGATGTCTCAGGGGTCAAAAGCAATAGTTGCTCTTGCAGAGGACCCGGCTTCAATTCCCAGCACCCACATGGCAGCTCAGAATTACCTGTAACTCCAATCCCAGGGGATCCAGTGCCCTCTTCTGGCTACTATAGGTACTGCACATGCGACACACTTAACATCCAGGCTGTAAAGGTAAATGAATCAATCTTTAAATAATAATGGGCTCTTTTCAAAGCCAGGGCCCAGGTGTAGTCATCACCAGGTGGTGGCTCAATCATACTGGCAAAAGAGCCTTAAAGTGGCTGGGGGCAGGGGTCAAGGCCTGGTAACTCGAGTCCAATCCTATCCTGGGAATGAGTTTCTGAGGCTATCATGGGAGCTCTGACTTTCTCAGACTGATCACACACAGAACACGCACACCCTGAGCACTCAAGGGTGCCCCCCAAAATCCGAGCACCCAAACCAACTGTGTAGCTACAGCTGTCAGCACAGCAGCCACGGGCACAGGCAGTTGGCGTCTGCCAAATTGTCTGGGACGACCTGCATGCCAGGATTTCTGGCATCCCGTTTTTGTGTTTACGGCCAGGAGCTTACTGCCATGCTCGCGCCCGAGGACCCAGCTCCCCCAAACCCAGCTTGAACTTTTATCCCCCCAACTATGAATCTGGTGCCATGTGGATCCAGCTGGGATGAAAAGCCACAAGGTAACATACACAGGGAAAGTTTAATAAGAAGTCACACATTTACACAGTGTGCCGGTGTCATGAGCGCCGCTGGTAACTTGGGTCCTAGCACTCGCTCACGGATGAGGGTGCTGGGGAAGCTGACCCTGCGGCACCCAGGTACCCACACACACTACACTTTACATTCCCTGCACACTCCTTACCTTCCGTTTGCATTCTGTCCAGCACCCTCTACTGACAAAATCTGTCGTGCCAGCTGACAGGAACCTTCTCTCAGTGGCTCATCTCTACTCTCAGAGAGCGGGGTGGCGGGGAACCCCTGCCTTTGAGGGTGCAAGTCAGTAAGCCAACAGACATCGTCATGGGGCTTGGGGTACTGCTGCTGGTCTTTAATGAATGTGGGCCGAGGACGCTGGCCACCTGCAGCGGGGACCGGCCCTGCACAAGGAATAGTTATCACATGCCAGCCACGGTCCCTGTCGACACGTGTGGGGGAATCTTCTCCACAGGGATGAGAAACTATGGTGCTGCACAGCACGGAGGGCTGTCTGCCCCGGCGGCAGTCACAGGCAGAAACAAGGCAATGTCCTGTCAGTCTGGCCAATGCTCCTCTGGGTTCAACTCCAGTGGAAGCCTTCGTGTGAAAAGACGTCAGACACTCCACAGAGCCCACAGACCCAACAAGGACGGGGCCACACTAGGAAGAGGGGAGGCTACATGTGTCCTGGGGCTGCTGGTCTGGCCCCACCTTCAGATTCTGGGCCCAGTCAGCTCCAAGGACCTCACAATGGGGCAACATCTCTTCCACCAGTATCTGAGTGAGGCCTGGGTGGGATACGGCAGGAAGGTCTGAGATGTCCAGCCTGCGGAGCTTCCTGAGGGGTGAAAAGGACAGATGTGAGAGTGGCATTGTGTGTATGAGTGTTTGCGTGTTGAGGGTGGATTCTGACCTTAACTTCAACTGGTAGTTTCTCTTTTTATTCTATGTGTGTATCTGCACGTGTGCTTGCTAAGGATGGAATCCAAGGCTTCATGGACTCTACTGCTGACTCACACCCCCAGCCCTTCACTAGGGGATTCTAGGCAGGGGCTCTACCACTGGGCCATGCCCCAGCCCCTCACTGGGGGATTCTAGGCAGGGGCTTTACCACTGAGCCACATGCCAGCCCCTCACTGGGGGATTCTAGGCAGGGGCTCTACCACTGAGCCACGCCCCAGCCCCTCACTGGGGGATTCTAGGCAGGGGCTCTACCACTGAGCCACGCCCC